>JAPYYR010001776.1:0-17791 GCA_030523065.1 Aphidius colemani
AGCTAAAATTGTGTTGAGTTTAATAGCACTTTTTTGAATTAATTCATTTTCTAAACGGTGTATTAACATCGTTTTTGCATCTTCAAAAAATAAATCTAAATTTTTATGTGATATATAAATAATCATTCCAGTTCGCATTCGGTTTTTGAAAGCACTTCCTGAGTCACTCGATTGAATTTTTGCATCAATAGCATCAGCATGATCTAAATGAGTTACAGGTTCACCGACGTCATTGGTCATGCCGCCTTTTTTCTGCAAATGCTCTCATTTGAATTTGCAAGAAGTTAACAAAGCAATCGTTGCACAGGTAATTTTCTTTCTAGATGCTGTGAGCCTACCTAATGATCTATTGTAACGTTTTATGTGACCTTGTATTTCGCAAATATTGTTCACAATTTCCATGGCTTTTGGATTTTTTTGAGCTGAGTAAATATTTTTGATAATTTTTTTCTCACCTTCATCTGTTTTAAGAGTTGCTCCATTTGAGATATTGTTTAGTTAATAACTTATCTGTACAAATATGCAAAAAAAAAAAGAAATATGATGAAATATATTCTTGAAAATGTAAGCAAGTTTCATTCCTTAAATAATGTTTCAACTAAAGTTGTGAAATCTATTGATTTTAGAATTATTGCTATTACTATTATTATTATTATTATTACAAATATTAATATTTAAACTTACCTTTTAATAAATTGAGAAACTAGAATAAACCCTCAAAATCGTTGAGTTGGAAAATAAACAATGATATTATATTACACTCAAAAATATTAATAAAATTAGAGCATAGGAAAAAATGCTCTTAATCGATAAACGAACCAATTTTAACTGAGTATTTTCTTCCATATATTCAAAATAACGAAAAAAAATATATAAAGTAATAATGAGAATAATAATTATCGAAGTAAATTCGCGCCAATATTGCATCCATTTCTCAGGGAAAATTTTTTTTTTTCCCGCCAGATGACACTACAAACAATAGCTTTGAATTTTTCTATTGGTTCAAACTTAAAAATATTATATATTGTAAATGTTATATTTTGTAATGTTCAAGAAGATATCGTATTTAAATTAGTTTAGGTTTTTCACCCAGTAAAATGGTGAAAAATGTCGCTTCATTCTCTTTTGAAAGAATTTGCGATTGGCCAAAATCTTTATGGATTTTTCCATTAGTTAAAAATTTCTTTGGGGGAAAACTTAGAACCCTCGTGCTTTTTCCACTATTTTTAGAAATATGTTCTTTTCGCTCCAACTTCCATCCTTGTCTGTAACCTTTTTCCCTTTAATTAACTCCTTAATCATGGTTCCATCGCACCAGTTTGATAGAGGAAGTAAGTAAATTTAATTTATATTTTTTATCTTTTTAAATTTTTTTCTTAATTTTCTTCTTTCAAAATATAAATTATTTTTATTTCTTGCCGTTTTTAATTATTTTTTTTGATCACGTGCTTAAACTCATCTTTTTCTATTTAGACCTCCACTTTTTTATTTATTAATTTTTCTCTATCAATGTTTTTCCATCATATTCTATTTAAAATAATTTTTGTTTTTTTAATTTTCCAGAGGGATTTAGTTGAGAGAAAAATCACGGGGAAAAGAAATAAGACCGAGCTGCTGAAGAGGAACGTGGATACAGGAGTGGACAGGTCCTCAAGGAGGAGAGTAGTGATCACTGGAGAAGTAAGTTTAATTCATTTATTTATTTATTTACCTATTTCTCTAATTGTCTTGACATAATTTTGATTTTTACTTATTTCAATTCATTCTTTTTGTTTTTATTTGCAGATTATGGAGCTCCAAATAATAAGTGACCAGTTGGATATTGATATAAGGAATACGACGGTCGTAATCGAAAGTCAGTAATTGTGTACATTTTTATTTTCTTTTTGCAAACATTTTTTTTCATTCATTATATTATATTATATTAATCTTTTTTTTATTTTTCAGGAATGATGCAGCGAGAGACTCGTACGATGAGGATGTTGCCTGCCCCCTGGATGAGCCGATCCAAGATTCAGTTGGTGAGGGACCATAGGATTTCGGAGGAGTTTTTTTTGTATTCAACAAGAATGATATTATTAATAAAATTTAAATTTTAATAGTAATAAATTTTTCGTTTTTGTTTCTTTACTTCCTTATTTTTCATTCCTCAATTTTTTTTTTCCCCACAATTTTTGTTTTAATAAAAAAACTATTTTAAAAGTGTATTTATTTGTGTTTTTCTTTGTTTTCTTCAATTCATTTTTTTCCTTTAAATTCAATTCATTTTTTTTTTTTTTTTTCCTTTAAATTCAATTTATTTTTTGTTTGATTCATCCAATTTTCACTTTTAATTGTTGGTTTGTTGGGGAGAGGTATTTCAAAGCTCGAGTTTTATTCTTTGTTATTTGTTTGTTTGCTTGTTTATTTTATCAGAAGTTTATGTAGTTATTTCCTTATTACTTTATCAATTTATGGCTCCATATATATTTATTTGTTTTCCATTATTTGATCATTTATTTTTTAAGGCTAGGGAAATAAGTGTGTAGGAGAAGAAAGAATTTCTAGAAAACCAAATTTTTTTTTTTTTTTATAATTATCAACATAATTTTTTCCATTTATTTTCATTGATAGATTCATTTATTTATTTATTTTTTTATTTATATCTATTTAAATAGCGTTCAAACTGGTTTAGAGTCGTATTTGCATTGCAAATGACCGAACCCCTTCCATACTCTTCAACTTCGTGAAGGTATAGAGCTTGAAGATCCTCAAACGTTCCATCTCTGGTGACTGGTGTCAAGTTAGCTTCATATTGGCACCCAGCGATTTCCATAACAAAAAAGATTAATATTGTTTTATTCATTACTTTATTTTGCAGACAATAAAATGCAAAAAAAAAAAAAACATTTTACAAGAATTCTCATTTCTTTTAGTTTCCTCCAATATCATCAACAACTTTATATCTTCACGTTTAGAAGAATTCTTAGAATTATACTAAAAAAAAAAAAATGAATCGATTAATATTTAAATAATACAATTAGTTGTGATTAATTATCACATTTTTTTTTTTTAATTACATAGTGTCCGAAATATTTGCGTTGGTGTTGCCAGGTCCAATCATGCGCTCCTTCTCAAATTTTAAAAATTCAGCATAAACTTTTCTTGTTTCTGAATCAATCTAAAAAGAATGATTATGATTTATAAAATCTATTTCATTCACAAAACAATAATCAACAAATCACATTTTAAAAGCAAACCTTTCTCATCAATAATTGTTTTGTAAGATATAATGGTTGAGCGTACAAACATTCTCGCTCACTTTTTCTGTCGTATGCACTCATTTTTTGTCTAAAGTCCATTATCACGGAAATTTTAATTCACAACCTCACTCGCGAAGCAATAAAAACAGAAAGAAATGATATAACTGAAAAACTTTTGGCGAAAAGCTTTTTTTTCGAACTAGCAAACCTTGCGGTGAAAATTGGTGTTGATTTTTATAAAAGCAATGCATATGGGGAGAAATATAAATAATAAAAAATTTTGATAAAAAACAATTTTCGTAAAACCATATACTTTAAAAATCATTAAAAATTGGAGTATATATTAAAAGTAAATTTATAAGCTATTCATTGTTAAATAAATAAATGAATCACCAAATAAATGATTTTCCACTTTGCAAGTGATTTTCAAATTTTCAGTATCACTCACCTTCTACTCCCAACATCCAACAGGATTGAGACGTGGTCTTGGAAATAGCGTGCTCGATTTACAATCCGAAGTTTGAGAGTTCAAATCTCCTTCGAAACACTTTTTTTTTTTTCAGAAATTTAAAAAAAAGGGAAAAAAAAAAAAATTCATATACCCCAGACAAAATTCCCCGCTCAAAATCTCCACAAAAAATTTCCCCCTCAAATTTCCTTTTCTCATTGCCCTCTCTCATTCCACTCTCTTCATTTCTCCTCGAAAATTTATTTAAATACCACCCACCCATCCCACTCACAATCTCGCGGTTTTACGTGGTCCAGAACTTTTATAACTACCCTACTAAAATGAATAATAAAATTGAATTATGAAAATCAAATAATGTTAAGTTTAATAAGAAATTGTACTTGCTTGTTGTTGTTGTGAAGACTAAGCGCAGGATACGAGATGCTTGTTAGACTGAACGAAGAGTGATGCGTATTCTCTGTGCACGAGAATATATACTAAAATTTTAAACCCTCTCCGGAAAAAAAGTTCCCCTTCCAGAGTTTTACTATGTGATTTTAGAAGTGGGAGAACGCTGTGATTGGTTCTTTTGAAATTAGGAAAACCCAATTATTCCCAAATAGAAACTTTTTTCTAGGAATCAATCTAATATTTTAATCCCTTTTCCAGAACATGACTTTCTCATTTTTCAACAATAGACAATTTTTTGGAAAAACTGATCATTATGCCCTCTCAGAACATGACTTTTCCATTTGATAACAATAGATAATTTTTTTTTTGGGAAAATGTAATCTTTTAATCCTTTTTCAGAACATGACTTTTTCAATTTATAACAATAGATAATTTTTTTGGGAAAATTTTATCTCTTTTTCATGTTTATGATTCAATGTTCGAAAATTTACTATAGAAATTTAAACCTTCGTAGTAAATGATTTATTTGTTACTTTTTCCTGTTCAAACATGTTTGAACCTGTCTAAACTTGATCTACAAACTAAATTCTTATAATGATTATTTAAGGGTAACTTATATTCAAAAAATTAAAAATACAATAATTTGGTTTTATTTTATTTATTTATTTATTTATTCAATAAAGTCAAATTCTTCATTGACAGTTCCTTCTTTACATTTTATACAATCTTTTTCTAGTACATAAAAAGATATTCCAACATCATCTTCACTATTATTTTCTATTGGATGTTTCTTGCATGATGTGATGCGAATTTTATAATAGCCATCACTGGAAGCGCAGCAATATCTTTTTGTGTTAGTTCATTTATATTTTCAGCTGCACAAAAATGTAATATGGATTTTTTCATGTTGGCTCTCGTTGAAAATGTTTTAATATACCAATATTTATATCTTTGAGCATTTTCATATGCACATTTATAAAAACTGCATGAGGGATGACAGTTTATATGTCGTATTGCTAAATGTTCTGTTTCCAATATTTTTGCATCAGGACAACCCAACTCCTCCAAATTAATTATTATTATTGGATTGAAACGTAAAATAAACGATAACGATTTTTTTCTATCTTCTCCTCTGACGAATAAATAATAAAACTTTCCAACTAATGCTTCGTTAATGACTGTTGATAATTCATCGTATTTATCATAACCAGCTTCCCAAGATATTCCATGATGATTTCTTTCACAATTATTCACTGTTTTTTTATATTCTCCGGTCAGATGTAATCTTTCGCAAGGAGGTTTGAATATTTTCAAAGTTGGTTGATACCTTGCGTTAAGAGGTTGAATAACTAATTCTTTAACCGCAAATAAACTTTGGAGTTCTTGAAATCCTTATACTCGAAAAAAAAATGATGAAATAATTTACAAATATTTCTGAAATTTGTCTTGATGATGCAAGAATTAAGGTTACAACTTATATAATGATAGATCTCTAGTTCAAACCATCATCAAGACAAAATTTTTTTGCATAAAGAAATAAGTTTAAAAGGAATATTTTTCATTTTATCACTAAATAGTTGACAATATTATCTAATTTCTTTACGTTATTGATAAAAAGATCATTGTCAATATCAATCAATGATAATAACTGTTTTACCAACGTATGTATGAAGAAATATTCTTTGACTAGAAGGACATAGCATAATCACTTGTCTAGTTCAGAGGTTAGCACGCCTGACTCTCATGCTGGGGGTCCGACTTCAAATAATTTGTATGGCGTGTTACACAAATTCAAGATGGCTGCCCCCCCAATAAATTCAAAATGGCCGCCCACAAAAATCGAGACCCCTCACTGCGTTAATTAATTAATTAATTAATGAATTCGCGGAATCCGCGAAATAACTCGCGGATTCTGGGAAATCAACCGTGAATCAGAACGGGGGGTCGCGGCACAAACAAGGAAAAGGGGGTGGCACAGCGGGGGGTGTCCCAGAACTCTTCTATGTACACTACTAATATTGATCTTTTCCGCAATCATAAAAAGACTGTTGAGCAATACCGGAAAGAGAAATTTTTAATTGATTAATTTTTTCTTCTAAATTGTTGAATGTTGTTTTCAGAAAATCGTCAGGTAATTCGAATACAACGCATTTATTATCTTCATTCAGATCGATAAGACTGTCGATTAATGACTGATTATAAACTTGATCCCAAGTTAATTGAAAAACGGTCGAGTAAGCCAAAAATTAATTACAACTTGTATTGTCATTCTTTGAATATTTAATGTTGTTCCGTTGTTATATCCAACTCGATGCACAACAACATTATAAACAATATAGAATAATATTATAAATAATAAAGAGTACGAAAACAAACGCAGCTGCACTCACAAAGAGAAATACCAATGCAAAGATTGTGTCACCCTAGATAACGTGCACTCAAGATTAAACTTAGGGCAAAAGTAATAAAAAAGACATAAAACTAGAAAAGATTTTAGAACAGGAAACTCCAAAAAAAGATAAAACTGAGAAAAATCAACATGTGCAAGTAATAAAATGGGAATTTTATTACCCAAAGCGCAGCGAGGGTTTTTGGGCCCTCTTTGATATCAGACCCCCCGTCTCTTCCTCCCCAGGAAAATACGGACTTTCCTCACGCTAGTTTTGTATATATACCTCCGAAAATTCTGGAAGAGTCAGTTATCGACTCACCAGGACCAGCACCAGCACGTTACTCTGAATCTCTTAAGATACACAAGTAATTACGAATCTTTGCCAAAATAATTCAAGTCAAAAGTATTAAATACTCAGTACATTCAACTGCGAGATTATTAGTAAAATAAGTTCCGTTATTATTCAATTAATATTTCAATCAGTTTAACTACGAAGTTTATTTTTATATATTGTAAAATTTTGTACAACAAAATATCACCAATCAAACCGTGAGTTAGTGTCTCAGTGCAACAACTCGACAACCACTCAACCAAGCAAATCTAAGCATCATTATTGTAATCAACTCAGTTAAGAAACCAGCTAATGTAAGTACATTATTATAATTATATTGCACCGATCTATTGTAACAATCCGCGACACTACACTTAACCTAAATAAAATTACATCATAGTGTTATAAATATTGTGTTATCATTATTCCTAATCCTATCTCTTTCCCGAAGTCTTTTCACTACGCTGTGGACCTGATCTAGTAACCGCGAGGTTAGGGTCAAAGAAATTGTCTAATTAAATGCTATAAACGGGTAAATTCGGACATAACACCGTTTAAAAATGTTCCGCTCGACTATTGTCAACCTTTCCGTCCCCAATGTCAATTTATTCTCTAACGAATAAATAGAAACATGTGATAAATAAAAAGATTTTTTTTTATTGCTTACAGCTACTTTACTCATGAATAAGGTAGCAAGGCTTCATTTTTTTATACTTGCAACAAGGTTTTTTTGACTTATCAATTTTTCTGCCATTCTAATTCTGCTTAGCATTTTATTATTTATAAAAAATCTAGCTTATAGTTTTGTTCATGGCATTCGATTTAAAAATCATATTAAAATCTTTAATAAAATAATATAATCATTAAAAAAGTAATTTACCCAAGTACTAGTGCAGTTGAATTCGGATTACTTAACACCCGAATATCGTGTTCAACAAGAATAACATTTATTATTGCATTATCAAGTACACTTTGATGAACTATTGGTTTGTTGATATTAATAATAAATACAAAATCATTCATGACAATAAATTTTTTATGAAGTACAAATTACAATTTTAATAGATTACAAATGTGTTAATGCAATTAATAAAATAACTTTTATTTTCATAACGAAAGTATTCACTATATATATTTTATTGTTACATATGTGCTGAATTTATTGATGGCCAAAATATTAGTATTGTGACAAAGTTATTTCGTAACATAACATTGACATAATTAAAAAAACAAAGGGAAATAAAGTGTTTATATACTAATAGATTCAGGTAATATTGATGGATCAGTTACAAGAATATCTGAATATCTATGATGCTGATTATTATCATTATTATTATTAATGATAGTAATATTATTATTATTTTTTTGTATATATATACATATGAGTATTTACTTTTTTCTTTAGTACAAAAAGTTGAAAAGTGAAAAGAAAATGACAGTATAAAATTTATTATTTATTACAAAAAGTTATTTTTTCAAAAAATTAATGATCGACTTAGTACATAAAGTTAACCTTTATTTACATACAAATTAGAATAATGTCTTTAGCTTTCAAATTCAGTACTTAAAAGTATTATTATCCAGTACAAAAAGTGATATGTATATAATTTTATACGTATTACTTTTATGCTTGATACAAAAATTAAAAGAGGAAAAAAAAAGAAAAATTCTAAATTTTAGTACAAAAAGTTTTATATTTATTTTTTAATTTAATCATTTATTTTTCAATACGTGTTAGATTATAAATGGAATTCATAAATAATATTTTATTAGAATTATTTTTATGAGCACTGGATGTCATTATTCATATTTTGAACGTTAACAAAAAAAATGAAAAGAAAGAATAAAGATATAATTTCAAAACAGTAAGCAATATCGAATGAAAAATGCAAGATCAGACATCCGTTGCTGGTAAGAGTAATTCTGAGAAAATATAGAAAATAAGCGATGACTACAATGAGACTCAAATGAACTCATTGGTCAAGAATGAGATTGAATATTTAATTCTTTCCCAATTAAAGAACAATAAGTTAGGAAATAAAATTAAATTGAAGGAGCTTCACTCTCACGACTACTGGACATTTGTCAACATCTTTCAAATAAAAATAATAATAATAAAAAATTCACATTTCTTTAAAACGTTCAATATAAAATTTATAAAATTTGCTAATTAATAAAGTGCTGAACGACAAAACTTTTGATACCTACCTAAGTCTTGATGAATATAAACTCTTGATTACTGATTATGAAAATTGAAATAATAATGAGAATTTAAGTTCGCTCATAAAGGATAATATCACATCTGGACGACCTATTTATTATGCTTCTGCAGTTAATTAGTCAATCTTTAAACATTATTATTCCAAAAGTAAATTCATGCAACCGTGCAATTCGAGTAATTTAAAAAGTGTTACGTCGGGTATCGGTGCTCTGAGTACACGCGAAGTCATTAAATAAGTCGATGGATTGCATTCGGGGTACACATACGTGAGGAGTCCGGGCTCCGTATTTGCAGTTCATTTAGAGGATCAGTTTATATTCATTTGCACGGTGCTCCAAAAATTCAGTTTGTCATGAAAAAAAATATACTTATAAAATTGAAAAGATAATTAATTCATTTTCAAGGGCTCATTTCGATTTTAAAGGTTAAAATAACCCGGCATCTTGAAAAAATTTTATTGTTACGGAGGATTTTTTTATTAGACAATGAATTGAATGTGTGAGAATTTTACAAAAACCAGGAATGATTGTGTTCACATTGCCACATTGCTTTCACGGTGGTTATAACACTGGTGTTTGTGTCAATGAAGCAATCAACCCTGCAGCAGTATAAAACAATCGAATATACTTCAAATGCTGGCAAGTGCCATATGAAATGTGGTAACGATGGTATTAATAAGGGTTTTTTTGTTAGAGATTATTTTTTAAAAATGACAAAAAAGTCTGGGCATCGATAAGAATACTCATATACAATGTGATTCAGATGATAAGTGTAATCAAAAGTACGAAATCGAATCTCGTCGTAGATTTCACGGAAATCTAACAAAGAACAACGCTTCAAAACGAAAATATCAAGCAAAGATAAGAGGCTTAACTACAGAATTTTTTTATAATTTTTTTGTTACACACACATTTTTTGCTTTTTTTTCAAAGACCGGGGTTTGATTCCTGGCAGGGGAACTTCTTATTTTTTCCAAAAAATAGTGGAACGCTTCACTTTGAAAAAAAACAGAAACTTGGAGAATGTAAAAAGTTCCCCCGCCAGAAATCGAACCCGGGTCTTTTGCATTCCGGGCAAACGTCAGATCCTCTAGACCACAGGGCTTCTTAATTTTATTCAAGTTTCAACCTGTTAACACCGACGTCCATCTATTCGTCATTAAGTTTTTTGGAAAAAAAAAAAAACCAACAGTAACACTGACAGTCAATAAAAAAATATACAATTACATTATAAAAAAGAGTAACAATAAATCATACACGTTGTTGTCAGTCAAATTAAAATATACTACAATGAAAGACAGGATAAGAGTGCAGATATTTTCTAAAATCATAAACGGACATAAGTTTCACTTGAATGATGAACAATATAGAACTTTATCGAATCAATTTACCAAAAAAAAATAATTTATTCAATATAAATTTTATTTAATAATTTTTTCTATGAAATGTTTTCTTTTCACGTCAATGAATTGAATAAACGAATTTTTGAAAATAAAATATCGTTAATTTTTCAGTACATTGTTTTTTCTTTCTACTATCATTTCAAAAACTTAAAAACGTGTCAAGTCGACAAAAAAATTTTCAATTTTTATGTTAAAATTTTTTTTAAATTTATTATCTATTCTCGGAACTCTTAGGTCATGCAACGTTTTGTATAATATATAATTCTTAAACGGAGCTTAAAGCCTAAACCATTGAAGATAAATGTAATTTCAACATTTCCTATATATCATATTTTATCAATTGATAATTCTGTGTCTCAAGACACAGAAATCTGCTCAACAAAAAAATATCGGTTTCAATTATTTAAGTTAATTTGTTTGTGGACTTGCAGTATCATGTATAAATTTTAATTTAAAAAAAAAAAAATAATCAAAAAAAAATCTCAGTTCGATGAGTGACGATGAAATTCGTTGTTTTATTTGATATGAATTTTATGTAATCTATTCATTCGTAAACATTCAACAGGTTTAAAATCTAGAGGTCCTCTGCTTACACTCTTTTAATTTGTCGCTAAACGTGAAGAGTTAGTTATTTTCAACTACCACATTAAAGCCTGTGATTAATTACTGCCTCTTCAAATTATTAAAAAAGAATTTATTCCTGACAACATGAGAAGCTTCTGCTGGTTTATAGTTATCTACATTGTAGTTCAATCATTCAAGTGGATAAACGGCAAGTTACAATTTTTATTATAAACATAAAATTTTCATCTTCATATTTTTTTTGCTAGAAATATTTATGAAGAATGTATTTAATTCATATAGCTGCTCCATCGATTTTAAGTGATGTCAAAAAGACACTCAAAAACAAGTTCAATAGTGTGGAAGCAGCAGTTGATATGAGATTAATTCAGGATACAATTAAAAACGATTTCATTCTATGTAAAATTTTTTGTCAATAATTTTTACATAATTATTTCAATTGAAGTTGGACTCATGTTATGTTGAGGTCATCAGTATCTATTAGTGTGTAATTATCTAAATTTTTTCAAAAAACTTTGTATGAAGAATATATAAAAAAAATTCATCCACCATTTATCTACTTTTGTAGGATGTGTGTATCATGTACACAATTATTACCTTACATAATTAAAAGAAACTATGGATGTTCTAATAAACTTTTGTTACAAGTATATCAACGTCGATATGTAGTGGTGTGTAATGACCTAATTTTATTTGAAAAACTTTGAATGTGAAATGTCGTAGCCAATTAACTAAAATCACGTGCCCCACGTTCTTTTAATTAATCAACTGGACGAATTAATTGTACCCTTTTTACCCAGTGCACTGAAGCTACTATAGGAAGGTCGGGAAGGTAACACGTGGTTCGGATTGAAATGGTGAAATAACGCTGAAAATTAATTGATAAAAATATGCCCCAAAATACATATAATAAATATTTGATTGTTACTGACAGGCTAGCCCTTTTACAATTACCCTGGGGTAATTATCTTGACCTGAAACAAGGTCGCCTGTCAGTTGCATAGAGATTAAATAATTACAAAAATGTACGTATAAATTTAACACAATTATGAACGAGTAAAATTATTAGTGTATTTTAGTGGTACTTACGTTGACAGCTGATTGTAGAACGGCGTGGTGGATTGACAGGTTGAATTTGGATTCGAGTGGCGACGTGGAATAATTAATACTCTTGGCACTGATTTAATTGTTTAGTTTTTATTTAGTGAACGTGTTGAAACGCGCACTTATGATTACTTTTTAATATAATTTACACTGACTATGCGGTCTAACTTCACACAATTATTTTAACTAGTTGAATACAGTAATTCGTAAAAATATATATACCTTGTAATTATGCACAAAATTATTGTAAATCTGAGTTGATTTAATATGTTTTAATTAAATGAGTGATTTCACAATTACTTAGATAATTTGAGCTAAAATCAATGGATTTGACTGACCATGCGGTCTACGTTAAATGTATAAATTCTAAATGGTTTTTAATGCCAAGGTTGCAATAATTATTACAATACAAAGTAATATAAATTTTTAGCAACAATTCAACAATGTATCTGTTCATACAAATACTCCACTCACAGCGAAAATTCAAGGTTGCAATTTATATTCGTTAAATTCAAAAGATTATTTTCCAGTTTTCTCGGTAGTTATTACCTGTTAATCGTTGTGCAACATTGGGTCACAGATTCCATTGAGATATCTATTTACTGTATGCATTATACAGTGGGAAAAAATATAACCAATTAGAAAAAAAAAAAAAAAAGGTTCCTGGGTTTGTGGGTGACAGCTTTTTTTTCTCTTTTTCTTCTATTTCTCATTTCGAAAATTTTCAGTTTTAATTTTTTTTTACTGAAAAGACGCGATTTATTTTTGCTCAACAAAAAACGCAAAAAAGTCAGTTCGGGATGAATTTGAAAAATAAAATCGAATATATCATTGGGCGATGTAGATAAAAAAATGAATATGGCAAAGATGCCTATCATAGCAGCCATCACTATAATGTATGCAGTGACAGCAAGTAAGTAATTTGATTCTAAAAACTACTTGAATTCTCAAAGGCAGAAAAATTATTCTCTGAAAGAAAAACTTTTATGATAAGGTCTATAATAATAAATGCAATCATTATTATTTACACAAACAAAGGCAGTGAAAGAAAACAAAAAACAAAAAATTGCATTTTTACGGAGGCTAGAGCCATAGGCTCAACCGCTGTATTGAAATTGTCGACGAAAAAAAAATACGCCTATAACTTTTGAACTATTCAACTTAGAGAGTTTGTTTTGGGCTCAAAAGGAGCGTCCCTGGAAGCTCTATGAAAGATATGAGAAATTTTTTATTTCTATGGACAATACTTTAAAGAAGGGAAATTAAAATCCTGTTTCTCGAAAATATTTGTTTTTTTTACTTGAATAAATACCATCTAAACTATTGGTGTGAGACCATAAGACGGGGAGATGAGTGACAAAAGGACGTTCACATGGAAATTTTCTAACAAGACAAAAAACGGCGCAACGAATAACTCTCGATAAAATCAAGGTAGAGACTTCAGATTATGCTCGAAAAATGCGTTTTTAAAAACTCTATCGCTCGCATCGTCGATTCTTTTCCCTGCAACCAATAGTTTTTGTTCCAAAAAAAAAAAAACCTCAAAATTCCAAAATAAAAATGGCACATTTTTTTTTTTTTGGATCAAACAGTATACATCGCAGAACAAAAATCTTTAAAATAGCTCTAGACATTTTAAAAAAGCTTCATTTAAGCCTAATACGAAGTCTCTATGTTCATTATCACTCGAGATATCGTGTTCCGAAAAAACGATATAAACGGCGCAACGAATAACTCTCGATAGAAACAAGATGAAGACTGTGCGTTTTTCAAAACTCTATCTCCCGCATCATCGATTTTTTTCTCTGTGACCAATCGTTTCCGTACAAAAAAGAAACATCCGAAATTTTCAAAGAAAATGGTACTATTTTTTCATGAAATATGCACTATAGACGAGCTTTTTTTTTAGCTGAATACAAAGTTTTTACGTCGAGAACATTTTTTAATAAAATTTTCCGGAAAAAGTACCGGTAGGAACGTAATAAAATAAAAATAAAGACTTATTCTTATTCTAAAAAAATGTTATTGTTGATACATTGAATTATAATTTCACGACAATAATAAAAAAATAACCATAGCCCTAGCCGGAGTATTGAAAACTTTCAATTTTCAACGGGTAACGAGGGCCACACGCCCAAACAAACGTGACAAATTCTTTTTTTGAATATAAAAGTTACTTATAAAACCACTATTCAAATTACAGCCCCACGGAACACTATTATATTAGACATACGATTTAACGTCGACTTTATTCCAGCGAAACCGACACAGTTATATCATACAACAATATTACACCGGGTTAAGCTATATATAGATATAAGTAATATAAGAACAGAATAATAAATTCAGCAGTTACATTGGATGCGATTGTGAGTATAATTTATGAAAGCAGCAGCGTGGTTTATTTGGAACTGGACGTTGATAGTTGGAACAACTTTCATAACACCGAACTGGACGTAAATAAACACTAATTATACTTATGATTCCAGACTGGACTCGACCATGCGGTCAAGTCAATATAACGAATATCGCGTATTAATTTTTTGAAATAAATTCTTAAATTATAATTCGTCCAATTGTAGTTCATTTATTTATTTATTGATACTCAAATTATAGTAAAAAGCAACAATTCCACAAGTTAGATTTTACGTTTCAGGTATTTATTTTAGACCACGCGATCGACAAATATTTACAGTGATTTTATTTGATATTTGAGAACAAACTAAACGTATTGCAATAGTAGTAAGACAATAACAAAAACTTGCAAAGAATCGAAATAATAATTTAGTGAACAAGTAAATAAATAAATCAGCTTACGATTGTTGGCCTAGAGTTACGCTCTAAGTTATTCGTGCTAATTAGAGCTGGAAAAGCAGTGTCCAGGTCAGTGACTGGAGACGAAGAGATCGAGTGATCCCACGATCGATGACCCGTCACTTCACTGGGATAGTTGGCAATACTGCAAGGGCTGCGTTTACCATCCACCCTAGTATTATACTCTTTGATTGGCTCACCCGACTGGTACGATATTTCAATGCTTATTTTTATTGTTTATTATTTATTTCGGGGGTGTTACTAAAAGACAGCTAATAATTTTAGGTTTCTCTTGGTATTACTTATTCAATGAATTTATTATTTATGCTCTGATTTATTATAATACACAGATGCCACGTAGGCATAGTGCCGTCTTTAGTCAGTTCGTTTAGCGTGAATTCCCTTCGGCTCCACATTTTGCATTTGGTTCTACACCCGTAAAATAGATCTAGGAGTACCGGAAATGCACTCTAAGTGAGAAGAAAAAAAAAAAAAAAAATGAAATAGATTATCGGTCACGTAAGAGAGTGATTCGCCACACGACATTACATCGTAATAGACATAAAATATATATCTATTAAGAAAAAAATTTTTTTTCAATACTATTTGCGGCAAATCTCTATGATTATTTATGAATTTGAAATCTTTTTCAAAAATTGGTATAGTACTTGCTGTGACACAAACCAGCATTGTTTATTATAACTTTTACATTCTAGTTATTGTTATTTTTTCCGTCGGAAGGTCAATTTAAGAAAAAAGAAAAGAAAGAATAGAAAAGAAAAAAAAAAATAAAAATGCAAAAAAATTTAGAGATAAGAAACTGTAAAGAAAAAGCAAATAAAATAAGAAAAGAAATAAATGCTCAATGGGATGCTGTCGGACAGTGTACGTGACCGTACCTAATCCTCTGCCGGCACGCGCCGATGCCGACATATTCCTCAAACTTGCATTGTTGACTATGCAGACAATGCAAGTTCGGGGAACAGAGGATTAGGCCGATGACCTCGGTCGAAACACTGTCTTCAGTAAATTACAAAAAAAAATAAAATAAAATAAAATAAAATAAAGGAATGTAGGAACATGCTGGAAGGTTTTTCAGGTTTACATCAGCGCACATATTTTGGCGCTGTTGTGACCTTCAGGTATTTTCTAGCATTGCAGCCGCTCTTGCAATTTGAAAGCCAACACCTCGCTCCTTGGCAAACACATGAAAATTAACTTGATAATACTAATTTGCATTATAAAATATGATAAAATAGAAATTTATAAATATACATAAAATTTTAAACTTAAACTTATTCTATTTTTGTTAATAAAACAATTTACCAATAATATCAGATGTAAGACCCGTAACGGGCAATACATCCAACAGTTATTTCCATATGAAAATGTCGAGAAAAGTCGATCGTGATCTTTCTATTCCTTTTTTTTGTTTCGAATACGACATCCTGCAGTGAATGATCATGAATAAAATATAAAATAAAATAAACTACAAATGTCTAATCCTGAACGTTTATCCAATTATAATTTACATTTATCATTCCTTACATTATTATCATTGCAATCGATATTTTTTTTCGCTTAGATATTTTTTAATATTCCATAAATCCTACAATTGTCCCTTAGTACTAATGAATGTAAGACAAAATTGTAATTCTATAGAACAATTTTTTTCTAAAATAAGTAATAATTTTGGAATTTTTTATTTCAACTATAGATACCATAAGATGTACAGTTGATAATTCCAGTGAGGACTTAATCAATTCTAATTACAAATCGGACGATTTCTCTGATGCTCATCCCTACAGTCAAACATAAACCATTATGCCGTATCAATGTTATCAATGAATGAAGATTCTTAAAACATCAAGGACGATATGTTTGATGGAGATGATGAGGCTGTTTATGAAACACCTAACCAAGTTTCATGTGCAATCAATTCACGTAAATCTATCGCTATAATGACATCGCGATGTAAATAGCTTGCAATCTAGGGAAAGAATTTAAACCTTTTTTTTTTAATTCAACAGCAGTCTGCAGTCTACGTAAAACATCGTTTCATTCGGATTTGAGTGAGTCCCAATTTATATTTTTATTGCTTAACTTTTCACTCCTAGTTCATTTTACGAAACTGCGAACTTAGATATTCGAATAATCAATAAAGATAACCAAACATTACTTTGATTTTATTGCTCTTGGTGTGCTCAGAAATGTATTGAATTACTTTGTGTTCAAATAATCTCTCTAATTTGATATGGCTTAATTGAACTGTGCTCTGCGTGTTTTAAGAATGACATGTGCTCTACTCTGCCGCTAAGTAAACTGTGTTCAGTGTGTTCTGTACAAGGTGTGTCTTGCATGTATGTATTTCTATATGTGTGAGTCGACTACTCACTTTTCTATTACGTTTCCCATCCGCTATATGTTAGGTGATGTGTGTTCTATGCTTATGATTCCTGAACAATTACTTATTAGTAGTGTAACGACCAGAGTTCTAGACCAGAGGCTGGTAAGGGGAAAAGTAGATCGGGGAAGACGGGGGACTGGAGCTTGGTAGGTAAAACAAAAATGATAAATAGCCGAATGATATATTTTCTTTTTCCATGCGTCGGTAAAAAAGAATAGCTATTTTCGTCCTGTATTGATTGTATATCTACGATGTAAAAATATTTACAGGCGCTGGATTCGAACCAGCGACCTATGTACAAATTTATACATATACATTGTAACCGATTTTCTGACCTGCGGTAACCATAATATCCAGACACTAGTTGCAATAAACAACGTAATCACTCAGCTATGATTTAAATCTATAGCTTCTTCAGTCGGTAACCACTATTTCAT
>JAPYYR010001778.1:0-17053 GCA_030523065.1 Aphidius colemani
AAAATTTATTTCGTATATCAAAAAATATCAAGTGCTTTGAAAATCTATGGCTTTTGTAACAACCCCATTTTATTATACAGCTTTTTAAAAAATTTAATTCCCCTCAACACACAGATTGAAGCTGTTACCATGTATTTTTACAGAAACACCAGTGAATAATCCATTTATTTTTTCTTTTCATATATTTTTTCAAGTTTTTTTTTTCATTTCAACTCAACACTCGAAGGACCCTCCCTCATCTTGACCCAAACATGAGAGCAACTTTTACAAACCGTGAACTAAAATTATATTTATCTTGAATTTTTTATTATTATTTTTTTTTTTTCTATATTTATTTTAAGATTACCAATGTATCATTTTAGTTTCGACAGGGAAAAATTTTTCAAAGCCGAAAATGATGCTACACGTAATTTTTTTTCTATAAATATTATATTAATTTAAATAATATTTTTATTTAATTTTATTATTTAATAATGTCTTAAACATTGGAATAATAAAAAAAAAATGTGTTGAAATATTTACGGTCTTGTATGGGGTTTAAAAGAAAAAAAAAAAAAAAAAAAAAAAAAAAACTACAGAATCGAGTGTCAAATAAATAATTTAAAAATAAAATGAAATTGAATCACAAAAGAAATGGAAGAATAAAAAAATTAAATAAAATAAACCCGGGGTTACTCAGCACATCTAATTATTCAATCGTGTAAAATACAAGTCTCAAAGTAGGTATCAACATGTTCAACCCACACTTCGTTATAAAACATCATACCGCCTTATAGTTTTTATTATTTAATTTTTTAAATTTTTCATACTTTCCCCCTTACGATCAACAAAAATTTATTTCATTTATTTTTGACATTGCAAGTTCAAGACCCCTGCAAAATCCAAAGCAAAAAAACACAAACACCATCAAGTAATTTAAATTCAAATCGCAAATTTAAAATCATTTTATTTTTTTTTTTTTTTCTCAACTTACAATCTTAATAATTATTTTCTATTTATTTTATTATTCCAAGTGCATAATTAAATGCATACATCCGGTCATTAATAACAGCTACTCACAAATAAAAAAAATTTGAAAAAGAAAATTCCATGGGAAAATGAAAAGAAAAGAAAAACAAATTTTAAATATTTTTGTCTATTTTTATTTATAATATATAATATTCATGTCTTGTGAATATATATATATTTTTATATGAAAAAAAAATAAAAAATAAAAACGATCGTTGAATAATTTACCTGTAAAGATGGACAACTACGATGTCGATATTTTTTCGTAGCAAGTTCCCACCATGGTATAACATTTGTATTGCCTCTGGGTTTAACTGGATTACTAACAGCATGTTCATACAGAGGTTCCAGTACTGGAACAATATTTCCTGATAAACGTCTATTTATTTGTCCATCATTATTGACAGTTGTTATTGTTTCTCTTCTTCTTGGTAATGTTGCAAAACCAGATGACACATTTGACGTTGCAACAGCACCAATATCATCATCTGCATCTAATGAACTGTGTCGAGTTCTTGATAATGACGAATATCTATTGTTATATTTTTTATTTAAATTATTAATTTTATTATTTTCATCTCTAAGCATTATAACATCAGTTGCATCAATTAATAATAATTTATTCGTTTCATTATTGTTATTATCAACAACAACATTGTCAAGTACATCATCAGTTGATTTACAAATTGTACGTGTTATTGATTTCAATTTTCTTGATGGCAATGTATCACATCTTTTTTTAAATTTAACACAATAATTGCTGCTGTTATTGTTGCTATTGATAATATTTATTTGACGATTGTTTGAATAATCAAATGACGATGACGACGTTGATAAATAATTATTAATTTTAGATTTACCATTTGTGTTTGTATTACAATTTATTTTCTTTTCATGTATAAATTCATCGTCTGACTCAGTACCTGGGTCAATGATCTCACTATTTTTAAATGAAATACTTTGGTCTTTTATTCGCAAGGTCACCAATGATGATCCTTCAATTTCAACATCATTTTTATAATAATTATCATTATTATTAGTTGTTAATTCATTTGAACTTTCACTAATTGCACATAATGATTCATTGGATTTTGTTGATGATGTTGTTGTTGTTGAACCAGTTGAATGTCTTGATGTATTGTTACTATCAATTGATGATAAACGTGGCAATAATTTTGGTGGTTGTCTACCAAATGAATTGGTACGTTTTTTAAATAAATTTTTATGATTATATATATTTTTTTTATTATTTATTATATTGTATTTATCATCATTATCAATTATTAATTTATCATCAATGTCAATTGTTATTGGTGGCATCGGTTCCATGTTACGTTTACGTGGATAATTATATACATTGTTATTATCATTGTCTGGTGATGATGACGATGATGATGATGACGAGGTTTTTAATTTGTTAATAACACCATAAACAGAATTATTTTTAACATTATAACATAATTCTTCATAGCTTTTGTCAATTTCAGCTATATTTTTATTTATATTTTCAATGAATTTTGTTGTTGTACGACATAAATCACCACTTGGTACATAATTTATATCTGAATTTTTTTTGTCATTTATATTATTATTAATGTCATCATCATCATCATCATTATCAATACATTTTATATTTGGTGTTGCATAAATTGGTTGTTTTATTTTAATATCTTCATTGCTTATTTTTGTGTCTTCAATACTTGAATTTAAATCAAGTGAACTTCGTATACTTAATTTGTCATTTAAACTTGTTGATGCTATTGACTTGGTGTCGTCAGAATAATCATCAGATGCAACTGTATCATATAAATGTTTATCTATATCATTGTCATCATCTTCATTATTTTTCTTAAAATTTTTTTGACTAGCAAAAGAATTCAAGATTAATGGCTTATCAATTTTGAAATTTTTATTATTTTTTCTTCTAAGTGTACCATAATTTTCATGCAATATATTTTTTCCTTGCTCAGACCATCTTGGCACTTGACTTATATTATTATCATTTTTTAATATGACATTTGATACTGTTGGTAATGCATATGGTCCATCAGTTTCTTTTAATAATTCTTCAGAATCAGAACGATAAACAGCTCGTGGTCGATTTCTTGGTCGAGCACGAATTGTTGCATATCCATCATGCACTCTTCGCGAACAAATATTTAAATCCATTTTGTTTTTAAATTTAATATTACAAATAAATAATATTATTATTAATGAGTCATTGTTAAAAATGACTAACTAGTTTTTGTTTGTTTAATAATTTTTTTTCTTTTTTTGTGATGATTAAACTTGCTATTGTTTTTTTTTTATTTTTATTTTTTTAATAATATTAACACGTCATTCTCTTAGAAAAATAAACCTGAAACCGTTAATATATTAATGTAAATATGCTCTGTTGACCTGTACCAGTTTAAATTAATTCCCCTTTGATATTAAAAATTATAATTTTTTTTTTTTAAATAAAATTTAATATTACAAACGTCATAACAATATATGTATAACATAAAAAAATATTCCACTCACTGAAATTATTTTTTATGTGATGAAATATTTGACCTTTGTGCAGTGATAAATAAAATTTTTTCTTTTATATATATTGAAGTGCAAAAATACACTATCTAAAAAATATATTATCAAGTTTTTTATTTTATATTTCAAGTGATATATGATGGATGATTATAATAAATAGAAAAAAACAAAAAACAAAATTGTAGATAAATTTTAAATGAATTAAAGTTAAGAGTTTCTATTAATATTATATATTTTTTGATTGATTGAAAAAATTTTTCCAAGATGATAAAATACAAGTGGAAAATAGATAAAATTATCAAAAAATAATACAACGTTAAATCAAAAAATTTCTATTATTAATAAAATAACAATGAGGACAAAACGAGAGAAAAGAGTTTGAGATAGTATTGAAATCTGTATGACCCAGATACAAGTTAAATAATTTAAAGAGACATTGAGAGTCATATTTAGAATGTTACATGTATCTTTATCATAAAATGAAGCTGAATATCAAAAAGAGCCACAACGCGTAACGTGATTACAGATAATAAAAGGAAAAAAAAAAAAAAAAATATTTAAAAAACCCAAAAGATATTTTTAATCGTAATCGACTTGTATATCAATTTCGAGGTCAAATATACCTTAAAGTTTATTTTCATTTCATGGTGAAAGGAAAAAACCATACAAGCTATAAATATTTTACATAAAATAAAAAATTAAAATATAATTTTACTAATTTTTTCAATAAGATAATAGATAAATGTAGCAATTAATATTGATAAAACCAAGTTCAAAGTCAATAAAAAAAAATAATAAATTACGGTATCTTTTATGGTTTTATAATTTCTATATTTATTTATAAAATTTTTGGTATCTTATTTGTGGTTTAATGATTGACCACAGACATTTGAGAAGATCATGTATCAATTTTCATCTTGAAAATGAATATTATCTGCTGATAACTTGACGATTTTACTTATCAAGAAATTTTAAACTATTTTGTTTATATTTATTTAAAAAAAAAAAATATTGTTTACTATATTTTAAGGAAATTATTGACACACCTTTGTCATTAAAACCTACAACATTCTACGCCTGTTTTTTTTTTTCATTTTTATTACTATTTTAACATTATGTTCATTTGTTGAATTATAAAAAATGGAAATCGACATTTTTTATTACCGATTTGTAAGCTTCAAGTAAGTGGTGGATATATAATATGCCCTTCTACAAGTTTTATTATTTCAAGTCTCAATTTGCAAACAATTGAATTTTCTAAAAAACAAAATTCAGTCAGACAAAATTGTCTGCTATTCAAAAGAATAGTCCAAGGATAAAATGACAAAATACTTTCTAGAAAACAAGTCATGAAAATCATCATGTTTTTTGATTTTTTATTATTTAAATTTTAATATAAATAAATTTAAAAGTAACATGGTGTGTTTAAAACTGGTCTCTTCCATCAGACTGTTTGTATGATACGTGCATTTTGAAATAATCAATGACGTAACACATTGATTCATTTATAAATCAAATAAAAAATATAAATATTATTTTTTGTGTCTAAAAAAGTGTGTCAAATTGATGGCATAAAATAGAATATAAAACAGATGATGATTATAGAATATAAAACTGGACAAAATGACTATTAATGAATGAAAAATAATAAATAAAAAAATATTTAAGACTGATGGTGTGTTTCTATATTTAACGATTAGCTAACACACGACGACAACGTTTGATTTAAAACAGTTTAACTTCATATTAAAAATAAAATTAATATACAACTTGTAATATTTTTAAAATGAACAAATCAAATTTAAAATAATGCACATATTATTTTTCATAAAAATTATAATTTATTTTTGAATAAATAATTTTTTGTTTATTTTTATTTTTTTATCTTTGACATGGTTCAGTTATTGCTTAGCTACTTGGATATTCTGTTGATGTGTGAAGACATCCGCAACATGAAAGAAGTCAAATAAAGAAGAAAAAAAAACCATAAAGTTTAAAAATTATAATAAAACAAATAAATAAATTAAATATATATATAAATTTTCTTCTTATGAATTTTTTTTTCCCCACGAGATGGTAAAAATTATAATGAAGATAAAATTTTTTCATCAAGTATTTTTGATAGATTTACTTGGTGATTTTTTATTTTTCTTCGAGGTATAATGCGGGTCATGAAATACAGTGAGTATTTTGTTGTTGTGATACTTGAAATTATGTGTTTTTATAAAAAAAAAGAGTGAGAGTATAAAATATAAAGGGGTAAAAATTTATGATAATAACGTGGATAGTCACGTGCAAGTAAATCCATAAAGAATTCGTTTTTAAAAATTTCAAAGAAATTATTTTTTTATTTTCTTTTAGTAATATATCTGGCAAACCAACTGGACACTGATAAAATTTATTCATTAAAAAACAAAATGCATGAATTGAAGTTGATGGTTATTATCATAAAATAATATGAATTTTTTTTTTTTTTTAAAATGTTATTGATGTTGAACTTGTCATTAGTCTTCATAAATAAATAACTTGCAGATGAATCAACAATTTACACCAATTAGTAATTCAATTTTTTTTTTTCCAATATATAATTTTCATCGTAAAAATTTTTTATTTACTCGTTGCAAACATAATACAACGCCTTGATGATAATAATCATATAATGATTGAAAAAAATGTATATTTTTATTGAAAAACTTGAATGAAATTTATTTATTTTATAATTAATATATAAATATTGTTATAAATATGATAAAATAAAGATATAAAAAATATGATAATGATGAAGATCGATAAGACAGGAAATAAGCAAGGTTGTACTTGGAAAAATAAACTTCAAGAGACTGCAGAGCACAAGATGACAAGGATAAGGAAGTTTTAAAAAAAAAAGTTGAAATTATATTTAAAAGTAAAATAAAGAAAAGACGAATTCTTCTTCACGTGAGTTGAAGAATCCGTCTGGAAATAAAAAACATGTCTTCTAACCAGCAGTCCATCCACTTTTTTCTACAATCAACCATTCTACGGATCCACTTGACGCACCACCATCATCATCATCATCATATTTATTTTTTATTTTACTCATTTTATCCCCTTCAAACTCTACAAGATACAACTCTCCAATATATTCAAGTAATTTTATTCCATACAACTTGTGTTAAATAAAGTAAAAACTATTTTCTTTCTGGTTAAAATGAGACAATGGTTTTTTCAAATTGATAAAATAATAAAATTGATATGAATTTATTTTTAAATTAAAAAATATTATTGTCAAGTATTCATGTATTTCAAGTACATACAACATGTTGAAAAAGAACACGAGACAAAAGGCATAAACGAGAAGAGACTTTTAATAAGCCAAGAAAGACGATTGGACAACTAGTTGGCTTCAATAAAGAAACAGCCCATCATCACTGACTTTTCATATATATTTTTTTTATATCTTTAACTATAATAATAATTTCAAAAATAAAACAATAAACAAGACAAACCAACATTGAATCAATTTAAATATACTAATAAATTTAAAATTGCCTCGATGAACAAATTAAAGTCACCAGAATCATGTTATTATATATTATATATCCTGAAACAGTAAACCATCATTATAAATATGTGCCTTGAGGCTCTACCTTGACGACTCATTTTTAAACATTTTTTTTTCTCATTACAGTTTGTTAGCTGGATGTTATTATTACTATTATTTTGTATAAAAACAATATAGACTAATGTATGGATTGAAAAATCAGGTTACATATGAATCATAAGCAATATTTTTACGTAATTTAAAAGAAAAAGTTTCTTGTGAAAAACAATGTACACCTAATTCTGTTTTGTTTGATTTACTTGGTTACTTTTTTTTAACGTTAAAATTGTAAAAGCGAGGCCGACTATCGTTCAGGAAATGGTGCAGAACACAGTTTCTCAAAGAAGATAATATAAAAAATAATAGTAAAAAGAAAATGTACAGTATTTGAACGATATAATGAGAAAAGAAATATAAAAAAAAAAATATATATATATGTGTATTATGTTGGAGACAAAACAAACAAGTGAAAAAACTAGCTGGATAGTTGGAATGATTATCTGAGAAAATACAAGACAAGAATGGTGAAGATACATGGAATATCATATAGACAAGTTTTCCAGTAATCCGACAGACATTTTTATCCAGGTAGATAAAAAATAAATAATAATAATTCCATTTTTTTAAGACCAATGATAATGAAAAATATAAAAATTAAATTAAATAAATTAACTGTATTTAGTTGATGAATTTTTTTTTATTATTATGTTTTTCAATTGAAGGAGGTTTATGTTTGCTGAATAGACCAGGTAAATTTAATTTATTTATGCAATTTTGTGATGAATTGTTGATGGAATTTAAATAGCAATAGGCGGAAAACATTTGTATGTAAAGAAGCCGATAATCGAATTGCAAATTCTGAATATGTGACGTAGTCATCCACACGATTGGCAATTAATCGAGGACATATCATTTATTTACTTTTTTTATACATTTTTTTAGATGAACCTGATGACGCAAGACAATAATAACTCTAAACAACAAAACAATTTATTTAAATGATTTTTTTTTCTGTATTATTATTAATATTTTGTATGATAAATTTGTTTTTAAATTCATAAAAATGATTAATTCATTTTTTATAATTAAAAAATCATTACCATTAATTATATAAAATAAATAAATGAATATTCATTCGACTTAACAAAAGAATATAAAAAAATTAATTTAAAAAAAAAAAAATATATTGCGATTTGAAAAATACTTGTGTTGAATTATTTCGATTTTAAAAATTCAAACTTTTGTCTGGTAAATTGTGTTGTGTGGTTACAGTTTTATTGCCAATGATTGGTCTTAAAATTACTTGTCATGACTAACTCGTAAAATAAAAAAATATATTTATCGAAAAACGAGACACTAAGAAAAGCCAAATAACTATGGGGGGGTCTTGTAAATCTAGAAGGCCCAAAAAAAGAACGAAAAAACGTGCGTGTACATTTGAAAAAGGGCCATTGTCCCTTCTTCGAATATATATTTTTTATATATTGGTTTAAACTACACATGTATATCTTTATATATCTAAAATAAAAAAAAAAAAGAAATCTCACTTTTGTATGCTTAAAACGTGTTTGAAAATTCAAGACACATTTTTCACACCTCAAAATAAAAAAAAAAAAAAAACAGAAAATACATTGAAATACTATGGTGAATTTAATTTTTGTATTCTCGTTTTGATTCTTGAGCTTTTTTTTTTTCACTTAATCCTCTCTATTATTATTTATTTTTATTTTTTTTTAGAATTTTTATTTACGTGAGTTGGCAAGTTAATTAGCTTTATCACTGAGTCAATCATTAACCTACTTGATACTATTTTTTTTTATTACTGTAATATTTTTTTAATTATTAATTTATTCCTTTTTCTTTTTTTTTACACAAATTATTATTACAGTTTTTTCTTTTTTCTATAAAATAATAATTCAATACACTTTTCCAGGAAGTATAGTTTTTTTTATTTTTTTAATTTAATTTTTATATTTAAAAGATTAACGAGAGATAGTGGAGTAAAAAAAAAATTATACAAACACACGTGATGAGAATGATTTTAAAGATTTGAAGAAAAACAGTATATTTTTTTTCTTCTATGTTGCAAAGAAATAAATTATTTTCTTGGTAAATGACAGACAAGCCTTATTTGAAATTGAAGATCTATTGCTTCTATTGATTTTTGCAGATGATACACATCATCACGGATCAATGGACCGACTCAAAAAAAATAAAAACTCATCAACCAACCATAAGTCAAACAAAAGTTGAGTCTTTTTTATATTTCCCCCAAGTAAATACAAAATAAAATGAAACCTAACACCTGATAAATCAAGTATTTAAATCTTATCGGGCTATCAAACGTATTTGATGAAAAAAAAACAAAAAATTCTAACATTTTAAATATGATAATACATTAAAGTCAAGTGTTAATACTTAGAAAAAATATATAAAAATTTCCAGGCAATTATTCATCCCCCCGAGGCCACAGAGCATATTTACACAAACATCATATTTTTTTTCTACCGATAACATTGATGATTACACTTTTTTTTCAGCTGTAATCAATTAACTTTTTTTCTTTTTTTTTCTTTAATATATAACTGATGATAGAATATATTAAAGGAGTGGTGGTGATGGTTGTTAAAAAACAACTATTAAAATAATCGATGAGTAAAAAATTTATGTCGTGATGATCGTCATCACGACAAAGTTGATCACGATAATTACCAGATGCACAGATCCAGGTGCACGAGAATGTCACTGATTATTATCATATTAACTATTTATCATACAATCATTACACCAACACACGAGTAACATTATTTAAATAAATAAATACACTGCACTTACACAAGGCTTGTTGTTGTTGTGGTTTTTAAAAAGTATTAAATATAAATAAAAACCCGCGAATATTTGAATTGTTTGTAAATAAAATATTTGTATTATTATTGCGCATGATCTATGGCGCACATATGTTTTTTTAAAATATTTTGAATGAAACACGGGAATGAACAACGTGACTTGGTGTCTTGTCGCAAACTGAAAGTGATGTTTGTGTATAAACCCGATAAACCCAACACAGTCGCTTTCTGACGTTGAATTATCCCCCCCTCATACATTATATTCTCATGGATCG
Source organism: Aphidius colemani (assembly GCA_030523065.1). Taxonomy (NCBI): domain Eukaryota; kingdom Metazoa; phylum Arthropoda; class Insecta; order Hymenoptera; family Braconidae; genus Aphidius; species Aphidius colemani. The sequence goes on from JAPYYR010001778.1 coordinate 10,242, forward strand.
TTGTAGTTCATGGACAATGGGCACCATTCATTGGCTTGATAGATACAATATACCCAGCTCAAATATCATTGGAGGAATAACATGAAGACTCATGTTATACTGCCAATCAAAATGCTATGATACTTCAACATATCATTTGAATATTTAACAGCGCAATTTTTTAAATTAAAAAAATATAAATTATCATAATTTTCTGATAGTTTGATTTGATGGTAATGATATTGTCTTTCCAGTATTTGTAGAATGATGATACTGTTTAAAAGTGTTTTTTGTTTTTCGTCATATTTACGAGGGACTTTGTTTGAATTGTTTATTTAATTTTGTTTTTTTTTTTTGATTTGATCAGTGTTGATATTTTAATTGATATTTATATTTTTTACTACTTACATTTGTTGATAGTTGACTTGTCAAGGAATGTACTTTTTCTTGGGCATCAAGTAACTCACGTCTCAGCTTTCTCAATTCATGAGCTTGTTTTTCTTCAGCAGAACTGTAAAGACTGCTTGCTGTGGAGACTAGGGATACTGAAGAGCCATGAACTGTGAAAATTGCAGAACAAAAGGTTTTTATCAATTGATCTTTTTTAAGGTCAAAACCACTAGGGCTATTTGACTTATTTTTTTTTTTTTCTTTAATTCTTATTCTTTGCTAAATTTTCGGGTTTTTATTTTTGATCTTTATAAGAATTTCTTTGAATTTTGTATTGGTTTTTTTTTTTCCCCAAGATAAATTATTGATGTATTTCAATTTTTTCTATAAAATATATGTTAAACTTACTGTCATCGTCTTTGTGTACATGTTGATAAAGATTTGGTGGTTGTCTTGATGGATGAGTTGGTGTTGGTGATGTTGGCTGTGACCAGTGTTGACCAGGACAACCAATAGTACCAACTGGAACACTGTAATAAGGCTCACCACCAACTCCAATACCAATACCAACTTCTTCACCAACTGATGATGATGTACCACTACCTCTTGCCAACATTGATGGATACATTTTTTCACTCTTTGTTGATCTTTAAAATAACAAATAAAAAAAATGAATAAATCAATTAACACCATTATATTTTCATTGATATTTTTATTAAATAGCAATAATTTAAATGCATTTTTGTGAAAAGCTCAAACATTGTGTTCTAAAAATTTATCAAAACATCAAGAATTTATGTGTCAATATTAAAAAAAGCCCTGTGCAATTTAATTTATATTTTATTATTTCAATTATTGAAATTTTTTTTATTTATTTTCATTATCAGAGTCAATTTAATTGTGGTTTTTTTTTTTTTTTCATTTTATTTTTATACCTTGGAAATGTCCTGTCTCTTAGATGGCTAAAATTTCATCAAATCCAAGTGTTAAAAAATATAAATTTCTTTTAATTTAAATTGATTGATATTATTAATTGCAGTTCAAGTAAATCAAGTGTTGAAATAATTTTTTATACGTAACGTGTTTTTAAAACTTATTGACAATATATAAAGATAAAATTTAATTTATTTTTTTTTTGCAATGATAAATAAGGTTTTCGAGTTGGCTTGTTAATGAAAGTAATATTATTCAGTCTTACCTGATTGAATTGCTTCTGTTGAGTCTGGGTGGTGCTGGTGATCCAGTTGAATCCCGTTGATGCATCAAGAGACGAGCGTGGGTCAAACTTGCTCGATGAGAACCCAAAGATTCAACACTGTCTGCCTCACACAGTCCCATACCTAAAAGGATATTTGATTTATAAATATCTACACTTGTTTTTATTTTTTTATATATCCAATATTATCCCTTTCTTTTTTTACGTCTGGTTATAATCACTGTCAAGTGCAAATACATTTAATTTTATTTTTAATTTTTAATCTACAAATAAAAGATTAAAAAAATTAATATTTCAAAATAAATATAAAAGTTGATTAATTATTTCTTTTTCATTTTAAATTGATAAAATAAATTTAAATTTAATTTAAAAATAAATATTTTTCCATCTCAACTTTATGCAGAAAATTAATTATATTTTCATAATTTTCTTCTCTTTTTTTTTTAGCAAAAGTATTTAAAAACTACTCTGAATTATTCAATTAACAAAAGTAATTAAAATTAAATTTTTTTAAATTTTAAATATACGTAAAGTTTAATTAGATTTCACCACTCAATTGAAAGTGTATTAAAATGTTTTAAACAATTAAAGAACCTTTTTATGTTTTTCAAAATCCATCAACTTTATAATCAAAATAGTTTTAATTAATATTTTCAGATTTAGTAATGATAAATTTACCTTGCGATCTTCCACTTGGTGTATATGTATTACTGTGTCTCATCCATGATGTTGTGTATGGACTATTTGGTGCATAATAACCTTGCATATCTGGTGCAGCATATGTACTGCAAGTATCACTCAAACTACCATCTGATGGTTTTAATACACGAGGTGAAAAATTTGAAGTTGTTGATCCACCAGAATTACTGTTATTACCACAACTAGCACCACTATTATTACCACCTCCACCATTAGCACGTTCACGATGATGTGCAGCAGCAAATAATGCTGTAAATTCAGGACTACCAGGTTTTGGTAAACTTTGAGAGCCAAGCATCAAACGATCTCTAACTGATTGTGATAATTGACTTGCACTTGGGCCAGTTAAACTGTAACTTTTATAATGATGTCCCTGATTTGTAGCTGATGAATTTGCTTGTAATTCAGTTGTGCATGTTTGTGTACCACCTGACACTTTGACCTTAAAATTTTTTAAATAAAAATATAAATAAATATAGGGCTTGTTTAAAATAATTAACAAAAAAAAATATGATTTAAATTAAAAATACCTTTGTACGTGGTACAGCACTAACTTGGGCTGTTCTTGTTGCATCTTTATTACCATTTTGTACACCATTTGGACTTGTACTTGTTCCAGCACTGTGTCTCTTGACATATCCAAAACTTTGTGGTACACCTCTGACCTTATTACTGCTACTACTACTTGTTGATGTACTTGATGATACTTTTTGTTGTTTATTATCACCATTTGTATACTCTGCCATTGCTTGTTTTCTGTGTTTCTCCTTTAAATAATAAAAAAAAATATAAAACAAGTGTTATAAATTAAAAAGAAAAAAAAAAAAAAAAGCCAATAATAAAATTTATTGACAAACCTGAGATCGTCTTGATGGACTAGGACTTGATGGTATTATTTCTTTGTCTCGTTCTCTTGCTGCTCCAGCTTCGATATATTTTTTCCATTGTTGACTGTTTGAATTTGTATTGTTTGGTGTACAATTATTTTGTTGTTGTTGCTGTTGCTGTTGTTGCTGTGTTGATGATGTTGTTGTTGGTGTTGTTGTTGCTGTTGCTGCTGTTGTTGTTGTTGATGATTTTTAAATACTGAATTATCAGTTTGTTGTGAACTATCTGATTTTTTAACGTGACTATGATGACCAGGATGTCTTGAGCTAACAACTCGATAAACAGGGTTGTTGGCTTGTTGGTTTGATTGGGGGGTGGCTGTTCCACTCACAACACCACCCCCCGTAAGTCCATTTCCACTACCCGGAACTCTCTGTTAATAAAATTAATAATAAAATAAACAAGATAAACAAGATAAATTATTATTTTTCAATAGTTAATGGAGTAAAATATTGAGAAATGAGCCGAGATATTTTAGATGATGCTATGTTATTATGGGCGACCTGGGTCAAGGACTCGGCGTAATAACCAACTAGCTATATCGATTCTCATTCACAAGGGTTTATTTTATATAAAATATAGTACAACAAGCATGATTCATATGAAAATACGTTGTGTTGTACTAACGTAATAGATCTATTGTCGACAAGGGTGCGTTGGGGACTTATCATTACAGGCCTGGGTGTGCCCACATTCTTTTTATATACAAATTTTTTTTTACTTCGTCATACACTGTCGAGTTGCTGCGCATAGCAGTGAGTCATGGGGGTCGAAACCCAAAGCTACACGCACATTTTTATCTATACATATATAATTTATATACATACGATGGGCTCACGTTTCTTGAACCGAAAACTAACTTGCGAAAACAAAAGGCAAATTTAAGAGAATGAACAAAAAAAAAAAATACTTAAAACGTTCTTTATTTTTTTAGAGTTTTTAAACATATTTTTTTCTCGTTTTTTAGACTTTGAGTATTTAAAAAAAAAAATATAAAATAACAAACTCTTCTCACGTATGATGGTTCAAGACCTTTGAAGTGTAGCCTTAAATGCTGTAAAAATAAGCCGCTAATTCAACTATTTTTTAAAACTCTTTGTCTATTTCTTTATGGTTTTTTTTTTTTTGATATATTTATTACAACTCTGTAATTTATCAATTTATCAAACATTGACTAATTATTATTTAGGTTTTAATTGGATTGTATTCAATTCATTTCCTCTGGGATTATTAATTTTTGGTAACAATAATATTCGGATGGCATATTATTGTTAAGATATGTTAAGTTTATTTTTTAATGATAATTTCGTTTTACTGTATTAACTGTCATTCCAATTTATCCACATACACGTGTTGTACACAACTAAATTGTAGTATATCGATTTCGCGAGGGCTTATAATCGGAAAATTGGAGAGATAGCGGACGAAGAGAATATACAGCCAAACGGAAGTTGAGGCCATCGACCCTTATCCATCCCGAGTTTTCCTCTGTTGAGCAATGTTTATTAATTATGAAAAAAATATAAATAATAATAATTTAAAAAACAAACCATCTCTATATTATTTCACGTTAAAAAATACTCAAGCTCTTCTAAGCACAGCCACTCATTACCATTGTTTTTTCTTTTTTTTTTTTGTCAACAAAAAGACCACTTGAAAATAATTAACAATCAGGCTAATAACAAGAGGGTTTGTGTTCATAAACAAACTGCACAAAATTTAGGTCATAATAATTATTGTTTAATCTTGAAATTTCCACCACAAGTTTTTTTATTATTTAAATAATTTTAAAACTTTTTTTCTTTTTTTTCTAAAATCGTGAGAGAGTTGAAGGGTTGATATTTATGGCAAGATGAACCTTCTTTGTTGTAGATTTACATGTGTGAAGTCACAACAAGTATGTTTTTTTGTTAATACGTGTGTGTGTATTGTTGAATAATAAATGTTTTAGTAATACAAACGCGTTTACCGAACGAATGTTAACTGTCGACTGAAGTATAATTGTATCCAGGGGTCGACAATACATTTTTCACCGGTTCCAGCCACCCCCACTGGTCACCCAACAAGCCCCCAGCTATCCTCAAATATCATGATATAAAAAAAAATATTTTTTTAAATAATAAATAAATCTACATTTTATATATTCATTATATTGTAAATAAAATAAAATGAAAAAAAAGAAAAAAAAAAAAAAAAACCTATTTGAATTTTAAATTTTTTTCTTTTTTATAAATTTAAACTTTAGAATATCAATTTTTATTTATTTGGTGTTTAAAGTAAATATATAAAAAATAAAATTATTAAATTTCCGGGTAAATGACATGAGCACACACATATTTCTTGATCTTTTTTTTCTATTTTTTTCTATTTTTTTGTCATCCGGAAAAGTCAAATAATGGGAGAAAAAAATCTGAAAAAAATATCGAATTTCCGATAGGGTGAAATAAAATTGGGGGGTTGTAGAAGATGGCAAAAGTCAGTTGGATTATCCAGAGTGGATTATCCAACGTCTCTTGTGTCCGGTTAAACGCAGAAAAAAATAAAAAAAATAATAAAAATCCTATCGGTTTTTAAAAAAATAAAACTGAAAAAAAATGAGATGTGAAGAAAAATAGAACAGGAAATGAGTTGGATTTTTATTTGTCATTTTATGACAGGAATAATAAAATATTTTATATGGACATATATATATGAAAATGCATATGCTAAAGTTGTGATAAATGCTGCAGGTAAATGCACATATTATTTATCAGTGTTTTATCGATTTGTGAAAGATTCGACGACCTTACGTGACCCAGGTTCATAACTCACACTTATTTCAATACAACTGTAATTTTATACAACATTGTCACTAGATTTATTTGATACCTTTGTTAAATTATAGTTGAAAAAAAAAGGATATTAATTAACAGTACGAGTTTGTTTTGGTATTTCAACTTTTAGCTTTGTTTCACATTTATTTTAAAAAATAATCGTTAAACATTAGCTGAACAAAATGCTGGAAGCCATACATTGTTCAAAGCTCAATTGTTTGAAAAAAAGACAAATGTTTTGGAATAATCTATAGGTAATTCAATGATTGAAACGTGAATAAAAAAATATATAAAAATAAATTGAAACTTGACGTATATAAAAACAAATAAATCAAATTTTGGTTGTGAGAAAAAAAATAATAATTTTAATAAAATAAAATAAATTTAAATAAGTCAAATGGTGAATAAAATAATTTATAGTTTAATTTTAATTGAAGGAAAAAATAATTTTAATAATAAAAAAACACATGGAAATGATAAATGAAATATTTTGACAATATTTACTTGGAAAAAAGATTGAAAACACGAGAGAATATAGGTAAACATGATGAGATGAGTTTGTTCATATATATATTCCCAAAGGTTCACACAGTCGAATGAACGATGAATAAACTGCATACATCCAATGAATGTATAAAAAGGGTGAACAAAAAATACATGAGGGTAAAAAAGTAAAATTTAAAAAAAAAAAAGAAACAAATATTGAGTGCAAGAGAGGTTAAATCTACACGAGTCTACCAAGTACTAATCTTATCAGTCGTATTCAATGCATCATTTATAGAAATAAAAAAAAGATTTTGTAAATATAATCAAACGAATAATAATAA
>JAPYYR010001779.1:0-13052 GCA_030523065.1 Aphidius colemani
TTTCAATATTTTTTTGATTTCTATTAGGAACATAGAATGACCGAGGAGGTATTTGCTCATTGAAAATTTACTTCTTCGATTTTATAATTTCCCAATTTTCCAATTTTTTTTTTCAAAAATTTTTTTGATTTCTATCAGGATCATAGAATGACCGAGGAGGTATTTGCTCATTTTAAAAATTACTTCTTCGATTTCATAATTTCCCAATTTCCCGATTTTTTTTTTCAAAAATTTTTTTGATTTGGATCAGGATCATAGAATGACAAAGAAGGTATTCGCTCTTTACAAAATTTACCTAATGGCAAAACACACTTAAAAAATTGAGATAAAATTAAGATTTTTAACAGGGTTATAGAACAGGGGAAGAGGTATTCAATAATAAAATCATATCGAAATAATTACACGAAATGTAAATACTTATTCGTGTTATTGAACAGAGTAATTACTGATAGCAAATGGCTAAGGGAAGATGTGACTTACCTGTTAACTTTTCAGGCTGAGGTTTATATACATTAATTAAATAAATTTTTAAAACGAATCAAAAGCTATTGGCATTATCAAAAAATATTTTCGCAAACCTTGTTATTCAGGTGTTATGTCAATGACTATATATTATTTTTCATATAGTTTATATTATTTATCGAATACGTTTACATTGATATGAATTTCCAAGTTTATAATCATATGAATAATAATGATAATAATAATAATGATACTGCTCAAGGTTTCAGACACGATCACCTCTTATGTCTGACATTTTTCCAGATACTAATATTTTCAAACGACAATTATCATTGTTATCCGCAATTGCAATTAATATAATATTTTCTTATGTTATTTCTTTTTTGTTCAAAAGTTCTTATGTTTTAATTATTTAATTCTAAATCTTTGATCGACTAACTTCATATGTCTATGTATTTTCTCATTTCTCTCTTCAAGTTTAATTTCTCTTTAATTTTTCATTTGCTTCTTTTTATAAATATTGTCACCGAGGTACATGTACGAAACTTATTTCTATATATTATTTATTTGATAATAAATACATGTGTATGTTTATATTTTGTTTATAACTACATTATCAATAATTATACGATACATTTTCTTTTAATATTTTGTTCTTTCTAATTTTCAAAACATTGTATTTTATATGAATGATTAACATATTTAATCTTATTTATTTTGTTTAAATTCCTTTTCTTTTGCAAATGGTCACATTGAAAAAATATATATCAATTTAAAAAGATAATTATCTATCGTACAATGTACAGATATGTGACAATATTTGATATTTATTTATCACTAAATCGAAATTTATTTCCTCCTTATTTCATCGTTATTTTTTATAGCAATTTATTAACGATTATATTTTTCAATGAAATAAAAATTACAATACCATTGAATTATTAGCGTAATAATCATTTTTGTAAATTCAGATAAAATTAATAATAATATTTACAATATTCGTCAAATAATTTACCAAATTCAATCGGTTTTTTATTTGATTGAATTTCAACATTTTCGCAATGATAAATACGTCATATAATCGTTAGTATTCAGTTGTTTATGTATTCTGCATAAAATATTTAAATAGAACACTGAATATGATTAAGAAAAAAACATTAAATTATATAGAAACAGTCTAATAACACAGCTATTAAAGGTAAACTTATAATTATAAACATTTTATTTGTATTGAGTCTATTCAATTATCATATATTTCACATGTTACACCCACTCAAGCACTTGCTCAATTACTTGTATACACACTTAAAAGCTATCATACTGTGTACATATCGTCGTCAACGACAAACAAAAAAAATAAAATAAAAAAAACTATCACTTCTCTGGACATGACAAACACAACATAAACAAAAAAAATTAATACTTTGATCCATACATTTCATAAGTCTCTTTGAGATATTCAAAGGAAAAAAAAAAGAAAAAATTCACAATGATAAATTATGATTGGGTATCTCTGAAATACTGTATGTATTTTTTTATTTTTTGTTAATGTTTTCCAACAAAAAGAGGAGAAATTAAATACAGTATTTTAGAGATCACTGATTCTATATAATTTTAAAATAACAATTCATTTATCAAACAAAAGTATATATTACGTGATTAAAAAGCTTTATTTACTTCTCTTTGTTTAACTTTAAATTTATGTTGATTAAATTTCATTTCGTTATTGTTTATTTTTTTTAAATCAATTTTTAATATTTTTGCATTGTGAAAAGTTGATAATTAATTGAATATAATTATCAATTATCCTGATATTTTAATAACAAGTTTACAGTAATATAAATATTTTTTTAATTTAAATTAACATCCACACATTCTCTCACACACATATACAGAAAAACAAATCAGTTGTTATCTTAAAGTGGTACAATTTTTTCATTGTGATGTGATGGTGTATCATAAGCTGGCACACATTTGTAGTATTGGGCTGGATATGGTGTATAGATATTTGTCGATGGTGATAATTTGCCTTTAAATTTATTTCTCACGACATAAATCATAAGTACTATACAAAAAAGTGTTAAAACAGCAATGAGAGTTATTGGTATAATACCCCAGCCTCTAGTACTCATGTGTTCATTTTTGCTGACAATCTGAAAATGAAAAAATCATTAAAAAAATATTGGTGAGAGATTAAAATACATTGGCTACTTTAATAATTAAATACTACTCTCTTTGATTAAATTAATTCTTTAAGAATTAACAAGTAAGCCACGTCCTTTCTTTAATTATTTGCCATCAGAAATTAATTTATTTAAACAAATTAATAACTATAATGGCAAATGTGCGTTTTTATAAAAATAGTAAATAAAAAAGTAAAGAAAAAAAAACTTACTTCGTTGATAGGACAAATAGGGCAACAGGTGCCGGCTACTGGTGGTAAAGGATTGTTACATGCAATTGAACAGACAATTTCCTTGCAAACTAAACGACTTGCTGAATCACATGTGCACGAGGTACAAACGTCTGGATGCCAAGATGAACCTTCTGGATGTGTATTATTGTGGTGATCCAAACATGTTGCTCGACAACGACATGACTATAAAAATAAATAAAATAAAATAGTAAAATTTAATAAAAGTTTATCTATTGATTTCATAATAACATTCTAGTGAAATGAAAAATTTTTATCCTTCAATTTTGAATGAATTCCATTATGGAAAAAGAAGGATATTTTATTAAATTTTACGTTTATTCGATATTGGATCATAATATTTACCGGACAACCACGTCTATTGAGTTTATAGCCGTAGGGACATTTTTTTTTACATCTAATAGGAGATGGACATGATGCCTGGGGTTTGCATTGGCAAATGGTGCAGTCATTTTCATCCATAAGAAGACCCATATCACAGTGCAAATCACATTTGAAAGCTGGACAGATAATACTATCATCATCAACACCACCAATTGCATCTTCCTCTTCATATGGCACATTTACTGGTTTAACAGTATTTTCAGTATCTATATTGGTCTCACAAGCACAAACAAGACAACCACTTTGATCTTTCTGGATGATACATTCGTGACCACAGTGTGATAGCTCGGGACAAATTTCATCCGTTAAATCTGTATTTGTTGTATTCTGTAAATAGAAAATTCAATAAAATATATAGCAGTTTGTTATATTTAATTATTTTTTTCAATTCATTTACTATTTTATTTTATTCTCTTTTCATTTTACTGTTTTTTTATTTCTACTTGGTTTGCTATTTTTTATTTTACAAAACTTTTTTAAATACTGTCTTGTTTTAATTTTTGTACAACAGATTTTTTTCAAGTTTATTATACAATGAAACTTGGAGTTTAAGAATTAATAAAAAAAAAAAAAACAACAAACTGTGAATAATATTATAAAATATTTAATTTTTAATAAACTTTTTTATAATTCAATTAAATAATCAAATCAGCAGTATTAAATTTCAATAATTTAAATATTGAAAAATAAATATTAAAAGTTTTAAATATAAATTGTAAAATTGTTTTTCATTATTATTAAATTAAAATTTTTATAAATAAATTTATATAATATTCAAGTAATTAAAATAACTCAAGTAAAAGTTTTATGAAAATAAGTAAACGTTTCATTTAATTGGCTTTTACTCGTTTAATTTGCTTTCTTTATTGAGACAAAGTTTGTTACTAAGAGTTATAATGAGAAGGTTCGTTAACGCCCTACAATTTTTACGATATTTAAATATCTTATCTTGCTGATAATTAACTCAAACGAATATATTATTATCCTGGCAAATAGTTATGGATAATTTAAAAAAATGAAACAAACTTTTTGTCAAGTTTGTTTGACATGAAAAAACATTTTAGATAAAAAAATAACACTAACCGATATGACATTTGGACATGTACAAATTGGACATCCGTTGGCATCAGTGACAGGATCAAGATGACATGGTGGATCACAATCATCAAGAGAATTACAGCTTGATGTTACAACAGGCACATGAATATTTTTACTTGTGCTTGTTATTGTCTTTATTGTTTTTGTGTTATTATTTTCAGTTGTTTCTAAACAACGTGGACAACATTCACCAGGTGTTATTGGTGTTGATTTTTCACAACTTTTACACATTGTTGCTTGGCATGATATACGACCGTGTTCATCATTTGTCTCTTCACAAGTACAATGATTACATGGCTGTGGTTGCCATTCATCACCAACTGATTTTGTTATTCCATTATTGTCAATACAAATTTGTGGATCTTTTCTATCATCTCCAGAACGACGAAATGATATTGGTTCTAAATTATCAACACATAAAAATATTATTTATTTTTTCTCTATCGAAATTTTTAATTTGTTTTATTTACAATAATAATATTTTCTTCAATATTTTATTTCCTTAATATTATTGACATTTACCCAGCTCTCCAGCGCGATATTAAATTGAAAAAAAATTATATTCAGTAATATAAAAAGCAATAAAAAAAATTTGATATTTGCAGTATTTAATTTGATTTAATTTCTTTTTCAATAAAAATGATTAAATTTCTTCTTATGACTTATTTTTATTAAAAATTTGATTTTAATAAAACAAAGTAAAATTTATTTTGAAATTTAATACCTGAAATTTAATATAAAACTAGTAAGTCATTATTGAAATATCCAATAATGAATTTTATAATTATAGAAGCAATAATATTAAAATTTGATTAATTGAAACAAATTAACTCGATGGAAAATAATTTCAGTTGAAATAAATTATTTTAAATTATAACACGAGTGTTAAAGTAAATGTCAACATAATTAAAATGTTTATTTATAAAACACAATGATATAAAAGTTTGACAAGTGTCATCGAGACTGACATTTATTAAAACTAATATTTACAAATGACATTGATTCATATGATATGTGTAAAATCTAAATGTATATATTGTAATTTAAATTTGTCAGTATATTAAATATTCCAAACAAATATACTCCATTATTTTGTGAAATAAACTGGCAAGTTATTTAGTTTTTTTGTTTGCAACTTTAGTAATTACCTGAGGGAACACAGTCGTAGATAGGACAACAACTTCCTGGATTTTCAAGTGTTGCAGGCTTTACTTGAACAGGATGATGTCCTTGCTGACATTTGTGTGGTAGACATGGTGTTACACACTTGCATCCATCCTCTGTTTGAATACTATCTTCAGGACATACTGTACCATGTACACCTGTAAAAAAAATCAATATTTTTTCATCATTATTTAATTTAAATAAGTAGAGATCCAATAAACAATTGCTGTTTTTTAATTTAAAAAATGTTTACATATTTTATTCATTTAAAAATATCAAATTTATATATATTATTTAAACTTTTTAAATAAATTTAAATTGCACAATCATCCATGACATTTTTGTTAAACTCATAATAGCTTTTTCAAGCGATAATCTACTTTTCACACTAGAAAATTTTAACAAAAACGAAAATACGATTGGTTTTGGTGTGCCCGTATTGATATATAAATAAATAACAAAACGAGAATTACCAACATGCATGAAAGTATAAACTAAAAAGGGGTTGTCTATTATACACCGAGCTATACATTTAAAAACTGATAAAATCTTAACGTAAAATGCGTTTGTGCTTCTATTCAGTTATTCCAATGTCCCCAAAAGAAATATAAATAAAAGTAAGCTAAAATATATATAAACTTGTGATATCATTTTGTATATGAAAAGAGAAAAAAAAAAAGATTATTATTGAAGAAAATAAATATGTTGTAAATTCATATTTAAAATATTATTGCAAATTTGACTTTAAAAGTATTCAAATGATAAAGAAAGTAAAAAATAAGATAAGAAATTGTTGTTATAATATAATTAAGGATAATAGTTTGTCATGTAAATAAGGTTTACGTCTTCAAACGTGGCTGTGCATCAAAGACATACAAAATGACTTTGATGGTGTTATTTTCTGGCTTTATAATATATAGACTTGTGAGACTTCAAAAGACCGTTAAGATGTTGCTTTATTTTAACGATACATATAGCAGATTAATGTTCATGTATTGTATCGAATACATAATGTATATATCCATATTTTATTTTATTATTTTGTTGATTAAACTCAATCAATGGTATCTGGCTCGAGTTTTGTCCACGGAAATATATATATGTCAAATGCATTCCGCATTCTCGACAACTCGGTCTTCCGCTCCAACTAATCCAATCTTTCTATGTCTTTTATCATCAAATATCTTGTCTTCAACTATTTTTATACATATACTGCTTGATATATATACTGATTTGAAAAAAAAAAATTCAAAAGCTTTTGTAAATATTATTTATAAAAATTGTATAAATATTTCTTTTTAAAAATATTTTTAGTTTCAATTTTCATGTTCAATTTTACTTTATAAATAGTAATAACAGCTAAACATTTTTTTCCGCGTATATATGCAATTTGTGGTTGACTTTTTTAAATTTTTTTTTCATATTTTTTTATATTTTAGAGAAGACCAATTGACTAAAATTGCAGTCACAGCGTTTGAATTTCATCAAAAACTAACTTGTCGTGTGGAAAATACAATTCATTAAATTTGCAAACGGATTTTTTTCTGTTTTTATTAACATTTATAACACAAAATAAAAAGTATATTTAATTGACATATGTATACATATGTATATTGATTTATATATGTACTGGGTCGATTGCCTGAATGACTTTTATACAATTTAAAATTTCCAGTTTTTTTAAAAAAAATTTTTTTTATCGTTATTTTTTTAAAAATAAAAAAAACAAAAATCAATGTACCAATGCAAATAGAAAAAACTTGTGTACTGTTGCATTTGCAATTGGAAATCCATGCACCTCGAATAACAAATTTGACTGAAAATATAAATTCATGTCAAAGTAAAACCTTAAACCTCTTATTTTCATTTTTTTTATTAATAAAATAAACTGAAATTTAAAAACAAAAAAAAAAAGATCATAAAAATAAAATAAATAAAATGTAATTCATAAAATCAATAAATAAAATATTAAAAATAAACATTTTTTATTCATTTTAAAATTGAACGCGTTTGAATTTTAATATAAAAAAATTTGTTTTAATAATTTTAAAATACGTAGTTAAATTTTAATAATAATATTTTTCAATTCAAGTTTGAAATGATTTGAATTGAATATATATATATTTATTTTACCCAATGATATCCTATTAAAAGATTTTTTTTTTACTTTCAGTAGACAACTCTGTGCTTGATCCAGCATGTCTGAACAAACGTTGAGTATCACTACTGTGACGAAACAAAATAAAAATAAAAAAAGCTCAAGAATAACTTCCGGCTTAATTTACTTTTTGTTTTATTATATATATTATTTTTATATTCTAGGTTGTTGTATAGTTTTTTTTAGTTTTTAATTGCACCTTAGAGAGTATAAAAGTGCGGCGTCATATGACTGTATATATAAAAGCTTGAAAAGTCGAGGCAACTTGGTATAGTTGATGAGACTCGTGGGTAAATCTCACGAGGCTAAATCCCATTGCATTTTCCATTATTTACCAGAATAGTTAAACAACAATCACATTTTTTTTACAACTTGAAATATAATTTTCCAAAGATATGAGCAATATTTTACAAATACTTTTAAAACTCATTCATCCTTAAAAATTATTACCAAACAAAAAATTCGGTAAAATAAATTTTGTTGATATTTTTCTTGAGAAGAGTTTCATCAGGTTTCATTTAAAAATTGTATGATGTATAATGAGAGTTTTTATAATGCCAAATATAATTTTATGAGTTTGTTTTTTGTTTCTTTTTATCAATTCAAACTTGTGTACCATTAGAAACATCTCTATACGTATTCTGTAAAAGCATTTCTATTTGCAAAAAGCTTCATTGATTTACTGCAACATAAAGCTCCATACATAGCACCAAGTTGACTGACTTTACAATGAATTTCACTATGTATTTTGAGTCTTCATTGTTTAGTACTGTCAATTGTTACTTTCACACTCTGTCTCTTGCACACTTCTAAATCAAACTTTATAAAATACATTTTAAAATGTCTTTGTTTTAATAAAAACACATACAATCATACCACTTTACTATAAAAAAACATTTATTTAAAATTAAAATGAATTTATTTACCAACAAATAAACTTGTATTTTATAATTCGATAAATAATTTGAATAAATTTTGAATAAAACTGTGTTTTTTTAAATATAATTTATGAATATAAAAATCAATGTAAAAACTAAATAAAATTAAATTTAAATTTTCCATCTTCATATATTTATATTTTTTATTTACATTAAATTATTTTAAAATCAAAATGAGTAGAAATAATGATTCATTAATTACTGGAAGAAAAAAAAAATATACAGAACATTTAAAAGAAAAAGGATAAAATTAAAAAAAATAAAAAAAATGAACAATAAAATTGGTTTAACGAAGCCTTGTGGTAATAATTTATTTAGGCTGGTTTGCATATAAAAAGCAAGAGGCATGAGAAGTTTTTTTTTTTCGTATAATATTCTGAAAAAAAAAAAATGTCTTTTTTCACTGCAAGTAAAATGAAAGCTTCCACATGCAGAGGTGCATAACGTAACACCAAAAAGCTGTATATATACGTCATTTATTCTTTCTTTAAAGCTTTTGTCTATTTTTTTAGCCGCAAAATGAACCGTTGCTTTTATCCGTTTTGCTGTTCATGCTTTTACCCTTTTGCCTCATGGATTACTATTATTTTTTTCTTTCTCAGCATATATCTCATTCAATGTATATAAAATTTTTCTTGCGTATATATAAGCTCTTGCAATATTTTTACTTTAGTTTGAATAAGAATTTTTTTTTTGTGGTCTTTCACACTGACGTAAAACCGAATTTTTGATGCTTTTGGTTTATAAAATATGTATGTTTTATATATATGTATTTGATATAAGGATAAAGTTCTCATTTCAAATTCACCTTTCGACCTGAAAATCTACATTTCAATATAAAGTTTCGTGGTTAGCCATCAAATACCCTCAGGACTATTTCAACAATATCGATATATTCAAATTGTGCAGCATACATTGTAATTATATTTCAATTGGAGATTAAACAATTTATTTTTCTTAAATTTATTCAAAAATTCGTCTTTTTATTCTCAATAAATATCATTATTTTTATTATTTATCAATTTCGCTTTAAATATTTATAGAGCTTTTTAAATTTCATTCATTTACATATGTTTGTTGAAAATTACTGCATTATTTCTATATACTGAGCAAATAAAATATTATTTCCATTCAAAATTTTTTATTTATTTATTTGATATATAATCCAACTTTGTATTGTAAATATTAAAAAATATAAAATTCAACAGTTGTGTTTGAATGTTTTTTTCTTTTAAATTTTAAATAAAAAAATAATAATAAAATAAAATTTGTTTTTATTATTTTACTGATCTATTGTGTAACTTTAAAAGAAAAAGAAAAAAAAAAGTAAAATTTATCCACAAGAAAATAAAGTTGAGCATCGTATAGAAACTGGCACCGAATGAACTGACGAAAATGGAAAATATACCATCATATAGTGCAACGTGAGAAGAATAAATAAAATAAAAAAAAAGTTGATAAAATAATAAAAAAATATATACATTGGTATATATGGTTAGAAAGGGTTGTAATAAAAAGAAAAAAAGTCAAGTAGAATCGACGAGTTCCCTTGAGAAAATATATTTATAGATTAAAGTAGCAACAACTATTGGCATCATAAATAACAATTTGTGATTCTACGTCGTCTAAACTTTTATTTTATCCTCTGTGCTATTTTTTTTCAAGGTTAAAATTAATGGAAAATGTCAAATTTATAACTGGAAAGTATAAAAAAAGAATATATTGTGTAGAAAAATAACATTTTAATTCATTAAAATGATGATTTTCTATTTGTTATTTTTAATAAGATAAAAATAACAATAAAACTTTTGTTATTATTATTTTTTTTTTGTAGATGTAAAATGTATGGTTGTCACACATCATAAAATTTTTAGTTTTATATATGATGTATGAATATAATAAAGGTTTATAGACTTGCCTTAGGCTAAAGCCAGTTTCCGCTCGCAACAAGACTTTGATCTTTTTTAATCGTTTGAGTTTGCGTCAACGATAATATACAGCTCAAAAGAAAATTCTCAAAGGTACTAAAAATATGTTTTTTTTTTTACAAATTTATCCAAGGTTTATATACAAATAGGCAACACCTCATTATTTTGTCAGCTATTTAGTTTAAACTCAATTTAACTTTTTGATTTTAAACAACACTGTGTATATCACACGACACTAATTTACCTAACCCATTTATTTATTCATCTTAAAAAAAAAAATTTCCACCTAATTTTATCAATAGACTATAAATAAAAGTTACAAAAGTTTAAGTATAATATTAATTAACTACAATAAAAGTGTAGTTAAAAAAATTTCAAATAAAATTAAAAATAAACTTTTTTTTCGTAAGAATTAAGAAATAAAAGTTTTAAAAATATAATAAAATGGGAATTAGTGATATGCAATATGCAAATTAAAGTTTAAATATATGCTCGAACAAAATCTATTAAATTTTTTATCGACTAATATTAATAAAATACAAGAATAGATTTTTAATTTGTCCAGTTGAATAATGCAAAAGTAATGGCAGCGCATTGCTTAAAAATTTAAATTAAAAATTCAACTGGATATATAAATTAATGTCAAAGTTGAGAGAATATAGTTTAATATATTATGTACACGAATTTAATATATATAAAATTTTTCATTTAGATATGTATATATTATTGAGGGGTAAAACTTTAGGATGGTCATACAGAGAGAAGAGCGTCAGCTGTTGACCTCAGCATGTGAGAGGGCATTGATGTCAATATAGTTATGCCATGGTATCGCTATCATAGTTTGCACCAGGTTTCCTTTATCACCAAGCCTATATATACTCAAATGGATGTCAAAACTAAATAGATATATAAGTTCTTCAACAATACATGCAAACAAAATTTGATTGTTATGGATTTTGCATATTGTTCAACATGATAGTTTATCTTTTATAATTTGGCATTCAACTGAGTTGAGCTTCCCTTTTCAAATGTTATTTAACGTGATATCCAGTCAAAATAAAATCAAGCCATATCACATAACTGATTTACATATCAGTTGATATTTTTATCATTATAATGACATAAAAATTATTTTAAAATTCGATAAATTAAATTAAATTTAAACAGATTTTTTATTAACCATTAATTTCTATCAAGACTCACTGCCATTTGTCTAAGTTATTTTCATTTTTTTTTTGGTTATTAAACTTAACGATGCAAGAGCTTTTAATAATTTACAAACCTGACGACTAATTCGTTAAAAGTAAAAGTGCACTTTTAAAAAAGTTGATAAAACTTTCAGAAAATTAAATGCTACACTGAATTTACCAGTGTTTCATGGTACTTTTGAATATACATATTCAAAAAAAAAATAATTCAAGTTATTTTTCTATGATGTTTTGGATATTTTCGTATTTTTTTTTGATGTAAGATTTTCAAGTGAATCATTGAGAATAAGGTTGAGTAATTAAATGATGTTTTTTTTTACGTTTTAATATTTTTAAAATTCATTATATAAAATATATATATGTCCTGCAGTGTGTACCTTCTGTTTCATGCAAAACGAGACATTTGGATTGCCAGTACCACATCTGGAATATGCAGTACAGTATCAATTTAAATTCAACATTTTCAGTCGTGTGTTATTCAAATATATGTAAGCAAAATGTACCAATTTACTAGTATCGATAACCACTTTAAAAATGTAATATTTACTTTCAATTGAAAGTAAAAAAATACTATTCAAAAATATTTAAAAAGAAAATAAAGATAAATTTCAGAGATTGCAGTATACAGATGTACTTGATGTGTGGATATTATGTATTATGTGTCTTTTTTTCTGTTTCCGGCTGTATAGCGAAAGCGGAAAACGAAAAAAAATTTTTTACATTAAACGAATGCACCCATGACTACAAAACAGCGTTAATCCTTCAGTCAAGTTATTCAATTTTTTTAAAGACAGTAATATGTTGAATTGCATAATTTACTTTTTTCAAGAAAAAGAAAGGTTTCTTTTTTTAATATCAATTTTCTTTTTTTTCATATTAATTACTAACAATAAATGAATAAAATAATCAACAGATGATATCAGTCAGAATCAGGGCAAGGGTCAGTAACTGGGCCGATAAGCTTAGTCCTAATGTTCATCTAATAGAACGTTCAAGACCCAAATGTGTATATAATAAAAAAAATAAAAAAAGTTAAAAGTTTCTTTTTCCCATTTACTTGAGTATCCACTACTGGAAAGGACACCAGAAATAAAAATAAAATGGTAGACACAAAATAAAATAAAAAAGCTACACTGTAATCACGTTTGAAGAAAAAAAAAAAAAAAGATTGAGCGTTAACGGGAGTAAAAGCCATTAAGATTGAGAGCTATACATGTCCCAAAAGAATTTCTCTCTAACACCAACAACAATGAGATTATTAAAAATAAAATAAAAAAA
>JAPYYR010001780.1:0-13352 GCA_030523065.1 Aphidius colemani
ATTTATCGTCTATTTATGCCATTAGGTCTTCTATTCACTATCGAGGGTATTTTTTTTATTTTTCCATTAATAATAATAACGACAATGATAACTTTACTTGGAAATTATTTTTACAAAAAATAAAATTTTCATTTAATTTTTATTTTTTATAAAAAATAACAAATAACAAAGAATAATTGAATACAATTATTTTATAAAAATAAATTTCGACTAAATTCATGGTGTTGTTATCAGTTGAAAAATTATTATTTGTGTTGCCAGGTATTTCTTATATTAATTACAGCAATAAAGACATTTCTATTTAAATTTTTTTTCAAGTCAAATACACGCAACATAAGACAATGACATATGAAGTAAAAGATTGATCCTTCTTACTTTTATTTATAGTCACGTTTATTAGTAAGGCGACGAGTTTATTTGTTGTGAAAAAAAAACAAAGTTGTTACAAAGCAAATGATTAATCAGTAATTTAATATTAAATTTCACCTTCAAGGCTGTTATTAGTTGGGTAAAATGTGGCATAAGACGAGAACCACTCGAGGATGCAGTGGATTCCTCTGATTCCTGATAGCCAGACTGGTTATTTGTTTTTTTTTTTTTGTTTAAATAAATATATCCCATCACCAAACCAGCCAGGCCATTAATGTTAGTAGAAATTGTAAGAAAAAAATAAAGAAAAATAGTCCGTTAATTATTTAGTAAAAATAAGATAGAAAATTTACATTATTTTATTCAAATTATTTTTGAAATTAAAATAAAATGAAGCTGATTGAATTCATGCATTTGTTTTATCATTGAAGAGTATTAATTATTTTTATCAAATAAAAAAAATATTTACCTTATGAATTGATGTGACTGGATATTCTCCATTTGATGTTGAATCTCCTGATGAAGGACTCGGTCGTGGACGTAATTTTTTATTGCGTGGTTTTTTAGTTGTCTTACCAGATAATGGAATTTCCGGACGTGATTCATGACTCAAATCATCATTTCCAAGTGCAAATGTACCCTGATATGCTGGTGCTAATATAATTAACAAAAATTAATTAAAATTATTTAATTATCAAAGAAAAATAATTAAAATTTTCATATAAAATTCAATTAAAAATCATACCAGCTCGATCAATTTGTAAGTTTTCACCGGAACTTGGTGAACCAGAGTCTAGGTTAACATCATGACGATGTTGAACATTATTACCAGATCTTAATATTTCTTCACTGCTCATTTGATCTCTCGTACGATGCTTCACTGTTAAATGAGTTTCAGAGTGCGCTTGACCAGCTGAAAAGTAATATTAAATTTCATTTAACATCAATACTCTCACTATAAATATTTTTTATAAAATTAAAAAATTCTTTAATTAATTGCACATTTTATTTCTTAAACTTTCAACAATTTAATTAAACAAAAATTCGTGGCAAATAAAAAACAAGAAGACGAAAAAAAAAATAGATAATTAATTGAAGAAAAAAAATTAAAAAGAAAATAGGATTTACCAATGCAGCCATAAACTCCAGCATCCGTAAATTGAATATCAATTATTCTCAGTGTTCCTTTTTTATTAATTTTGTATTTTTTAGATTTATGTATTTCTGCTCTGTCTTTTGTCCATGTAATTTGTGCTCTATGATAAATGAAATAAATGATAGATTAACTAATCAATCAAATGAATAAATATATATATTTTAATAATAAAATATAAAAACAAACTTGTGGAATTTTTTAACAGGACAACGAATTTTGATTGATGTTATTCCTTGAAATACTGTTGCAGTCATTCCAATTTTTATTTCAACTTTATTTTCTGGATTTTTTTGTATGTATGTTGAATTTTCACTTGATATTATTGAATGGCTATTTGAATTTCCAGTATCATGGCAAGATCTTGTGTTACATGGTTTATCAGCTTGTGGTTTTGGTCCTTGGCATTCACGATCAGCAACATTTTGTCTGTGTCCTTGTGCCATTATTTGTTCACAAACAACTTCACGTCTTTTAACACCATTACCACAACTTTTTGAACACTAGATTAAAATATAAATTATAATTAAAATAAAAGTTAATTATATATACATTTCGAGTCAACAAAAACAAAATTTTATGTTAATAAAAAAAAAAAATAACTCATTTCAGACAGCCTGTTAATTTTAGACCACCAATTATATTTAAATGATATCAAGTTATTAGTACCTTGCTCCATTCACCAGGCTGCCATTTAGGTGGACAATCCCACACATTGCAATGCTGTCTGTCTACTGGTGCTGGTGTTGGACACATGTGGCTTGATACAACAACGGTGTTACCAGGTCCCCTTGCAACTTCATGAATGCAAGTGACGTCTCTTGTTTGCATACCAATACCGCATTCACTATTGCATGCACCAAAGTCACTATAATTCCATCTGAGAAAAAAAAAATAAACATTTATTTTGTAATGATTTATATATATCTATTATTATTATTAAATAAATATTTAAAAATAAATTAAAAATATCACCTTGGTGGACAAGCATGATCATTGCACGTTCTAACTCTCGATTCTGGTTTTGTTTCAGCTGTACAAAGTAGGGGTGTAACAGTTTTACCAGTCTCATCACTGACACAATTAATTATCAAATCCTGAACACCTGTTATTGAAAATAATAAACTTTTTTATAATTAAACTAATTAATTAACTAAAATATTAACAATACAACATACAACACACACAAGGATTATTCAACATGTATAACTTCATTAATTAATTAAAATATAATAACACAACTTTGATTATACAGAAAAATAGTTTTATGATATTAAAAGTTTTACCACATTGTGAATTAATATAATTAAAAAAATTTACCTCCAAGACATGATGCTGAGCATGCACTGTAGCCACCTTCTTTCCATGAATATGTTGTTTGTCCAGAATTACCAGGTGCAACTTTAACACCACTGTCATAATCACCACCACCACCACCGCCACTTAGACCAGATAATTTATATGAATCCATCAAATTTGTATCTTCATAGCCACTATCACGAACAGTATCAATACCATATGAATAATTATTGTCATCTTGTTCACATTGTCGAAGCATACAACGCTCAGTTGCTTGTGGTTTTGTACCAGTACATTGATGATCTGGTAATGGTGCCATTGTTCTACTAAATTCGAGAAATATTTTACAGTGTACATCCCGATGACGTATACCCTCACCACAAGTTGCACTGCATGTTGACCAATTATCAACGATAAATCTAATTTTAAATTAATAAAAACAAAAGAAGCAATCAATAAATTTGTATAATTTTTAAAAATTAATTAATAAAATTTAACTTACGTTGGTTTTGATGGCATTTCTTCGGCAATTAATTTTTCTGGTTTTGGTGGTGATTCTGACGATTGGATTGTTGAATCAAATTTATCACCAGAAACTGCAATAATAGTATTATTGAAATTTCAATTAACAAAGTTAATGGATAACTAAAGAGAAAATAAATTTTATTTAATTAAAAAAAACTTGCATCCTGGACAAGTGCTGGTTTTGCACTCTTGTTCGTTGCCTGGTCGTTCAGTTGGATCACAATCAGATGATAATCTTCCTTCACCATCTCTACATTCAATTGTTCTTGTTCTTGTTGAAAATCCGCATGTTGCTGAACACTATATACGAAAAATAAAAATCATTGATTTATTCAATTCGAAAAAAAAAAAAAAAAAAATTAAAACTCTTTAAATTGAATTACTTTATTCCAACTTTTAGATTGTTTTTATATAGAAAAATAAAATAAAAACAATCAAGATATATAAATTTGTATTGACTTACCTGACTCCATTCACTAGTTTCCCACATTGGACAAGATATTATGTTACAATTCTTTTGATTTCTAGGCCTACGACTGGCAATGCATCGTCGATCAGGTAACTAATTTGTAATTAAAATACAAAATAAATACATCAATTTATTTACATCAATATACAAACAACATTTCTATTTCAAAAATTTCAATTAATAAAAATTATATACCTTGGTTGTTTTATTTGCATATTCTTCAGTGCAAAAAACTGATCTTGTTTTAACTCCACCACCACATGTTGCACTACATTTGCCCCATTCACTAGTCAACCATCTGAAATACAAACAAAAATAATTATAAAAAATATTATTTCATCTTGTAATTAAACAAAACTTTTACTGTTATATTAAAATTAAATTGTACTTTTATAAAATATTTGATGAAAAATATTAATACTATTTTTAGCTTTTATTTAAAAATAATTATAAAAAAAAATTGTCGTATCCAACTGACGCTTTTTATTTTGTTCGAAATAAAACATTTTTAAAACTGATAATAAAACCAGGTCAAATATTTTCTTTCTATATTTAAAAAATAAATTATAATTATTTATTTAAAATAATGGCAATTTGATTATTCAAAATTAGAAAATATAAAAGCTAATAATTTAATTACTGGATTTTAGTAGTAAAATTTTTAGAAAAATGTTATTTCGAATATCAAAGGGTCAGTGTGTTCGATATTCGAAATAAACGAATATAAAATAAACTGTCACAATTGTAAAATCTATGTAGCGATTTTTTTTTCTTTTTATTTGTTACAATTTTACATTGGAAATGTTTGAGTGTGAAGAAGAGATTGTCAACATGAAAAGACTCATTTATTGGAAAGTTGAGTTTACAAAATGACGAGTGTTTCTCTGAGTTTTCAAAAACAAAAATGAAGTGAAATGAAAAAATAGAAAAATAAATATATATTACATGTTAAAAAGAACAACCGCAAGTCATTTTTTTTTCATTTTTTTCGTCTAATGGCCCTTCAAAATGAGATGAAAGAACTAGTATGCATTGCAACTATAAAGCTTTTTTTTTTTTTTTTTGTTTTCTTATTGTTGAATTTTTTATTTTTTTCATTTTGCTGGAAATAATTTCACATTCTGAATGACTATATATATTTGAAACTATTTTATGCTATTTTATATTTTAAAATATGAAAAGAAATTTCAAGCCACATAACATTTTTGTAAATAGAAATAAAAAAACGTAAATATTTTAATATTTTTCGAATGTCGAAATAAGTCGAGATGGTGCCATTGAACACTCAGCTAAAATATGGCAATTTAAAAATTGATAAATATTTTAAAAAAAAAATGTTAAATTAATATTTGATAATAATTTAAAATTAACATTTTAAAAAATATTTCAATTTGTTATTTAATATTTAATATTTAACGTGTTGAATTGACAAATTTTAAATATTAATTTTCTATTAAAGTTTGAACAACTTTTTTCTTCTTTGTTAACTCCATTTTATTTAGTTCAACATTTATTTTAGTTCAGCATTTTATGCAAATGTTAATTCAACATTCAAATACAAACAAATTTTAACATTTTCATTGTTTAAAAATTTTTACAATGTTTAAAAAAATTTATTATCCCAGTGAAATAACAAAGATATTTAAATTCAATGATTCATTAAATTTTCCTCTGTACAGCAGTGATAAATATAAATAAATTAAAATGACTAAAATGCACAAAGAAAATTGTAAAAAACAAAGAAAAGTCAAAATGGAAATTTCCCAAAACCAAAAAAACATTTCAAGTTGTTTTACGAGACTTGATAAAATACATACTTGGTTTCGCAGTCGTGCGTGTTACATGGCAAAAGTGTTTCCATTGGTTTTTCTTTAGCATCACAATTAACATCTTCCACGACTATTTCACCATGTGTAGATTGGCAAATTGCCATAGTCATCTTCATGCCTAGACAAAAGAAAAATACCAGACACATCATTAAAATATTCTAAAAATATCAATTATAAGGTCAAACAATTGATTTGATAAAACAGCCTTTTGTTGATTCTTTATTGGCATATTAAAAGGTCAAGTATCTACTCAATCATACTTTGATATTTTTAGATATTTTTATTGTTTTTTTAAGGTCAAATTTAAAAATACATTTTGGTATTTAATATTTAATATTTGACTCACCACCTCCACATGATTTTGAACATGCTGATATTGTTGCAAGTGTCCAAGCATATTTTCGTTGACATGACGTACTATTTCCACCACAAATACCACATGAATCAAATGTCTTGTTACTTCCAACTTTTTCATCACATCCAACTTTCTAAAAACAAAATAAAACTCTCTTCGTGAATTAAAGTTTACTCGATCCTCAGAAGAAGCATGTAATATGTATATTAAAAAAGAGTCATGATTATAAAGGGTTTGACGTTGATCAAGGTAACTTGTCATTCATTGGGAGGAATAAACAGAGAGAAGAGAGTGAAAGGAATAAAGACAGAATCAAGGCTGATTTGTGATTCAGACAACAGTGTTGGAGAGGACACAGAGCTTTTGGTTGCATTATTCATTCCTTATCTTGAAGTCTGAAATGTTAAAGCTTCAGCTAAGATAGTCCATGGTAAACGAGGGATCACGAATAGTCAACTCACTGAGGAATATACATGAATATAAACTCAACTTTAAAAGCAAAAATAAAATAAAGAAAATATATATTTTCATAAAATTTTATACCATTGACACGATGTAAAAATATTTAATTATTTTATTTTCATTATGATCAAGGCTTTAATGCAAAATAAAAAAAATTGTGTTGAAAAATATTATTCGGTTTTACTTTGGGACGAGAATAAAAATAATGTGGAAAACAAAAAATAGATAGAAAATAAAGTTATTAGTACAAAAAAAAAAAAATTGTTGCAATATGTTGGAGGGCGTATAACACAAGTGGAGGAAAAAAAAAAAATTTATGAAAGCTTTATACATGAGGGATATAAAAAAATATCGAGAGTTTTTATCGTTGCATGTGTGTGCATGTAGTGGAGAAGAAATGGGATTGACGTGGGTTAAAAAAATGTAAAATAAAAGAAAAAATAAAAGCAGGGAAGTCTTGTGTGGTGCTTGGTAAAACACCGAGGCTTGACGACAGTATGAATAAAAATATATGAAAAATGAATAAGATGAAAGTGAGTGTGAGAAAAATCCCAAACATGAATGACATTTTTAAACAATTTTTCAAATAATACACGAAGAAGAGATTCATCTTTTATTTCCTTATCCATCGCACCCTTCAATCAACATGATAACACACGATACAATCAGATAATTATTTTTTAAAAAAAACATGAAGCCAAAAGGAAGAGACAAAAAAAAAATGTTCAATTGTCGTCTAAATATTTTTTAAATGTAGAAATTTGAAAGTTATTTCTCAAGTATCATTGCCATTATCTTAAAAAATCATTAAAAAAAATCAGAGAAAAAAAAAAAAAATAGATGAAATAAGAGCTTTGGATCTTTTTCATATTATTTTTTCATACAACGAGTATGGATTTCTGAAGAATGACATTTGGCGAGACAGACGTTGAACCCAAAACTGTTATTCGTTAGTTTAATAATTTAAAATTATTTTCAGTTCATCGACCTTAGTTAAACTCCAATAATGACATTTACCAACTGATAGAAAAAAAAAAAAAACGAAAAAGATAATTTGCATATTCAAAATAATCTAAAATTCGCCTATTTAATTATGATAAAATAATAATTATCATTAGTACCAACAAATTAAAATAATAACGACAAAATGTTTTGAATATAAATTTTAAAATTTCTTTGAATGACAAAGTTTTACTTAAAACTTTATGAAAATCAACGTTAAAATTAGCTATTGTGTTGAATTAGTTGAAATTAAGTTTCTTAATTATTACAGCTGTTGTTACCTTTAAAATTTAAATAATAAAATGTAAATTGTACGTGAGGATCCAACTTACCATGCAATTACCACCAATGCAAACATCAAAACTATCTGGATCATTATTACATTTGGTACCATCAATAACTTTTTCAGCAAGTTGAACGACAATTGTTTCATCTGAATCGAGATCTTCATCGTTAGTATCAATCAAAGAACCAGTTGTTAGTCCGCCATCAATTTTGTTGGCTGTTTCATTTGCAATGAGTATTAAACGTTGCATTGGACGAAGTGAACTTAATGATGATGCCAAAGATCTGTATGTCTGTATTCCACGACAAATCAAAGAGCATGGTCTTGTTGAATCATAGTAAGGATACCATTTTAACAATTGCCCACTGTACGGTACATTGTCAAAGGATGCACATTGTTCACCTCGAAAATCACTCAGGTCATGACATGGCTGTAACAAAATTTATTATTTAATTATTCGGAACTCGTCAATCAACTAATTAATCAATTTAAATATACAAATTGATTATTAAATTATTTATTATATTTCATTGAACTCCGCAACAACTTCCTGTGATATTTAATCAAAATTATTTAATAAATCTCAGTGAGTTATCAGCACAATGATCAAGTAATTTAATACTTTGTGGCTTCATTCAAGCCCAAGATATAAATTTATAATATAAAAAATAATAATGATGACAATTTACAGTGCAAAAACAAAAAAGAGCAACAAAAGGTTTAAGAGAAAACAATAAAGAGCTGAGAAATGAATGAGAAATAAATGGACAGAAATGATACATCTGGCTATTACTTTTCTCAGCTTCCGGTATAGTCCAGTGGTAATTGTTTTTATTTTTCTCATTCACCTAAAAACCAGAGAGATATCTGCTACCATCAACTCATCAACACAATTTTATTTTTATTTTTAAAAGTCCAGTGTTTGTGTGTACGTGATACAAACTGGACTCCAAACATTTAGAGATAAAAAAAAAAAAAAAAAAAAATCCCGGCACGTTCAAAGCTACATCACAGCCACTTTTATAGATTACTATTTTTTTTTTTTATTATTTTTTTCGGCCAACATATAAATGTCTTGCTAAAATCGACAGAAATACAACTTTACATTTCATATAATTTTTTTTTCTTTCCATATAATTTTCGGTTATATTATTTTGTTTTTTAATATTTTTTTATCAAATTTCTTTTTAGAGGAATAAAGATATACAAATAAAAAAGAATAAAAATGTCAAATGAGTTGAGATTACGTGGCAGTTTGCCAAGCACGTCTCGTCTCATGGATATTTCATTAAATTTAAAAATATTACCGATGGAAAATTAAAAAAATAAATAGGAGTTTTATAAATATCAAAACGAAAAAATAGGAAAATTTTCAAGTACTCGGAATGTAATACGATAATTTATTTGTGCAATGACAAGAACTGATAAATCATTGATAAAATATTGCAGAAAAAAATGTATATTTTATCAAATCGATTGGTGAAATGATGCAAGTTGATTAAGTTTATGAAATTCGGTATAAAGTTTGCATAATAAAAAAGAAAAAAAAATTGTGGTCAGTTACCACACAAGCATCGTCGACTCAGCTGTAATTTTCAATTCAATTATTCTAATTAATCTCGATGTTTAAATTAATTCACTAAAACTTGAGCAATTAAAAGTTATAAAAAAATAACAAAAATAAATTTTATTTTTTGATCTGATATTTGAATAATTATAACCGAGTTTAAATTTATTTATTTTTATTTTAAATTTATTATTAAATTTAGTGAATTTTCTTTAGCAAAAATTTGCAAATATATTTTAGTCAATGAAAATTTAAAATTGCCAAATAAAATATAAATAAAATAGAAAATAAATTTTAGGATTATCTAGTTACTAAAATCATATAGTTTTGTTAATAAAGTATCAAATAAATAAATTTACTTTCTAAACTTGATGTTTGATTTTCGACTAAATATTTGCCAAATTTCCGGCTTGACAAAATAAATATTAACAAAGTAACAACGTCCACAATTGTTATCAACAAAATAACTATAATTAACTTAATTTTTTTCCAGCCAACTCACATAAATTTGTAAATTAATAAACTCGATGGAAAATTGACTGTACATTATTGTTGACGAATAAATGTTTTGCCGACTTTTATTTACAATAGAAAATACGTCATTCCTCGTTTGTTTGTTATCGTTATCATAAATACAAATTTCAATAGGGGAAAATGTATATTTGTGTGTGTGTAGGTGTAAATTATGGGGTGAGAATTTGTACGCTTTCACAAGTTTCCAATATATAATGAAATTAAGCTTGTCCCAGATGTACACACATGATTTTCGTGAAGCTGGGAAAATACTTGTCGCTAAAGATATGCTTTATATTTCACATATAATTTTCATACAATTACAATATCCATTTGCTTAACGAGCATAATTAACGTATTTCAATTTAATTTATCAAAAAAATATTTACTTTAATTACAAGTTAATTAATAAATTGATGTGTTTGAGATATTTAATTTATTTGTTTTGTAATTTTCAAATTACGGTGGTCGTTTTTATCGTCTCCTTGTGCAGCAAAGAAAAATAATTTCAAATATTTTTCATACGTCATTAGGATTTTATTAACAATATCATATGGTAATTTAAATTAAATGAATTTGTTGTTTGATTTTTAACTCAATGATTAGCAATGGAAATGAAGCGGTTATGTCAAAAACATCTAAAAAAGTTATAAATATTATAATGACGAAAGAATTTCCAATGACAACGCTGTCACGATTAACCTGGATTTCATTAAATCCTCTAGAATTCGTTGCGGCTAATATAGAATCCACAAAAGAAATTACAAATGGGGAAAAAAAAAGGTTGAAGGTCTTTAGTAATCCAGCAAGAACATTTCGAGGCACATGTAGGCCAAATTTGGAAAAACCATCAAATAATATATAAAAGAAAAAAAAATTAAGAGAAAAGATAAATTTATTTTGGTCATGACACGTGTTGGATTGATGGGTCAAGATGTTAGACACCTGTCAAATACTTTTTTTTATATAAAAAAAAATCAAAGACTATTATTATTAATGTTACTAATAATAACGATGAATTAAACTAAAAAATTATATAATTAAAAGCAATTTGTTATGAAATTATTCTACAATTTTTATTAAATAAACTTTTTCTTTTTTTTCATATTTAAAATAAAAAAATTAGAAGAAATATTAGAAGAAATATTAATAATATAAATAAAAAAAATTTAATTTAGAATAAAACATTTTATTTAAGTGATTTTAAAATAAATAAAAAAGATACTTTTTATTTTTTTAATAAAAATAATAAAAAATGACATGAAAAATTTTAATTATATTTTTCATTATAAAATATAAAAATTTAATTAAAATTTTTTTCATTAATAATAAATAAATGAATGAATATTTTTTAAATGCAAAAAAATATAAAAATAATATTTTTTTTATTTTAAATAAATACTTGATTATTTTAAAAATGAAATGAAATGTTTTTTTAAAGTTCAAATTTAATTGATTAAATTTTTTTTTATATAATAAAATTAATTAATTTATTTGATTGAATAAAAATGGCTTTTAAAAATTCAATACAGTTATGATTTATCTGTTAAAACAATCAATTTTCAGTAAATAGTATAACAAACTGATTGACGTTTACAATAACAATTATTATTTTGAGATAAACTAGATGGCAATTTAACATCTCTATGAGGATCAATGTACATCAATCGAAGCATTGTGTAATGGCATATGAGTGTGTTATATTGTTTGTGTAAATGTGATGACAATTTGAACATAATTATCAGTAGTTTTGGATGTGAGTAAATTTGATTCAGACAGAACTCGTTAAATTCATGTCTAACGAGCTTATTGATTTGTCAAAATCCATCTATATAATTTACAATAATGACACCAATCACAGCTTGCAATACAAAATTTATTCAGTTATAAAAAATAATAAATATGCTTTTCAAACTATTGATTGTCTTCATTTGAATTCAATAAAATTATTTCGAGACTTTTATTAGCTATAATTTTATGAACATTCAACAAAAATGAAAGATAAATTTTATATTTTATCAGTTAAATATTCATTTGAAAATTTTATATTGACACATATTGCAAAATTTTTTATTATATTTTTTCATGACGAATGATATTTTAAATATATTATTAATAAAATTTTATAACCAGGTCATGAGTTAATTTTTAAATTCAATTATCAATTCATTTTTACATTTTAAATTCTTTGAGTAAATTAATTTTCCAACAGTCTACATTTTCTCTTTCAAAATTGATAATAAATTGAGTTGAAAATTTAATACCCAACTGATTTTGAAATTAATTTATCAAAATTAATTTTTATAATGACAATTATTAGGTAGTTAATAAATTAATAACGAAAAAAGTTTGTGTAACTCGATAGGCTGACTATTCATTGACTATAATCACTGGAGTATTTTTTGATGTTTTTTTATTTTAATTTCAAGTCAGATAAATTACATGTATGAATTTATGTATAAGATTTAGAGTAAAGTAAAAGAGTTGAGTGCTTGCTGAAAGGTACATTAATTCAAAGTTGAAAAAAAAAAACTTTTTTTTAATGTTGGGCTTTGGTAAAAAGTGTATCACAAAAAAAGAGGAAAAATAATAATAAAAATGACGTTAGACTCATTGGTATGCTAACGACACACACGAGAATAAACTATAATTTTTCGTTTTGTTTTTTAATTTGAGAATATAGTAAAAGAGGTATATAAAAGGTACAATATCTTTTGCTGTTTATTTTATTTGACAGTGTGTATACTATTAATCCATACATGTGAATATATAGAGTTGCATTTATATATTTTATTTGCTTTTGCACTTGGTTATTCAGCTGGAATATATTACCAGTGGGAAATGATTCCCAAAAGCCAAATTTAAAATTCATAAAGATCTTTTTTTTTGTTGTTTTAATAATTCATATTTACATATCATCATTTTAGTGATACGTAAGGAGCTACATCCAGCTTTATTTGCCATTTTTTATACTTCATTTGATGGGGTTATACATGAAAAAAATTACTTGGTAATTTTTAAATTGTTAATTAATAAATTCAATTGAATTTTGCAAGGCTTGTTGAAGATGAAATCATTTTTAAGCTTGTATCGTTTGAATTACTACCGAGTAGTTGCTATACTCTTAATAAAAGGGCTGTTGTTTACTTCTTTATACTTAAAAATAATTTAATCTTTAACAAGCCTTGCAACATCAATCTTATTAGAAACATCAAAAGGGCTGTTGTTTACTTCTTTATACTTAAAAATAATTTAATCTTTAACAAGCCTTGCAACATCAATCTTATTAGAAACATCTTTCGAAAGCACTAAAGAAAAAAAAAAACTTTGATTCGTTAAATACTTATAATTACTTCAATTAATATGTCCAAAAGAATTGAAGGAATTAAAGTTGATCAACAACCAACAATGAGATTATCAAGTTACCTCTATAACCAAATAAAGACACGAATCATATTTTTTTTCAGTTGTATTTGATTATTGATAACGATAACACTTTTTTTATTTATTTATTAATTTTATA
>JAPYYR010001781.1:0-15795 GCA_030523065.1 Aphidius colemani
GTCGGATTTTATCGTATTTAATCAACTTTTACATGAATAAAATTGAAAATGATGTCTAATTGTTTGTTTAATGTTTTAAAACAAATAATTAATAAAAATTCAAATATATATAATATTAATTTGACTTTACTTATTTATTTATTTGTGTTTTAATTATTTTTTTTATCAAAAATGAAAAAACATCCGTAGAGAATGTGTATAAGAATTCTCTTATATGTCAGCAGCTTTTATTTATTAAAAAAAAAATTATATAGAGACAAAGAATATGACGGTTCTTCTTTGTACTTTATAACTTGAGCATATGTGTAGTTGAATTTAGTATCGTGATAACAAATTTATAGATAAGCTTAATAAAAAGATTTTTTTTTTTTTTTTTTTGTTTGACAATCATCATCATACTATTCACAAACTTTATGCTATTCATCATTACAGCTATTATCACATTGTCGAATTGAATATAGAAAGAAGCACAAGTGCCATTTTAAATAACAATTTTTTATTTTTTTTTGATTTTGTTGTTAGTGAGATAAAACGTACTTGAGTGTGATTTATTTATAAATAAAATTATTAACAACTTATAAGCGAAGATTATTAATAAATATAACAAATAAAATTATTAACGAACAATAAAATTTATAATTAATAATTAAATTAATCTCATGATGAAAATTTAAAAAATCCAAAACAATATAAATAATTTACTTAAATTCATGACTAATTAGCAACTTTATTAGCGATTTTTCCTATAAAATTCATTGATATCATAAGGGCGTATACCTTGAAAAGTAAAAAAAAAAGTGCGTTTTTTGTTTTTTTTTTCTTTAATACAATGATGTCATGATGATAATAACAACTTGCATTGTGTTTTGTATATATCCAACTTTTTCTTGATGTAATTTTTACCTTTGAAAAATTTCACATGTGATTTTTCTCCCCCGCATGTAGGAAAATAAAATGAGGGGATACATTAAAGTGAATAAGAGACATGAAAAAACTAAGATATATTTATAAAAAACGTATAAATTATTAAAGTTTACGTGCTGAGGGCAAAAGCCGATGTCGAATGCAGATGGGTGTCATATCGGTGACAGCCATGCAAAATATATATCACCCTCTTTAGTCATTTTTTTTTACTTTTTTATTTTCACCACCCCCTGAAACAATCACCCGTCTGTCCACTCTCTCGACAACCATCCCCTAGACATGTAATTTTCATAATTTTACTTTTAAACTTTTATAAAACCATTTTTTTTTTTATCCATTGTCTTTTTTTTTTTATACACTTTACTGAACTGTGAGTATAAAAATAATCTCATATTATATTTTCTTTCAACTTGTAATTTTTAATACGATACATGAAGTTTTTTTTTTTTTCTTTTTAATATTTGAATAAAAAAAAATTTATAAAATCGATTTAATTGCATTGAAAAGTTACTTTAAATTTTTCATTTATTTAAATTAAAAGTTTCTTGGAAATTTTATTTTTAAATCTTTAATATTGTAAAATTTTTAATTAGATTTTTATATTTTAAAAAAAAAATTTGATGATAATTCTTAATTTGAAGAAAAAAAATAATATTTATTTTTTATTTCGATTAATTTTTGGTTTTTTAATAAATATAGATAAAAGTTATGTTGAATAAGGGTTTGTCGGAGGGTTTATCAGAGTTAAAAGTAAAACTTGAGGGAAAAAAAGTACAAAAAAAAAAAAAAATTTATGAGTGTACACCGTACAGTAGTCATAGGTTTCGAATGACAATCAAATATTCTGAGACAGATGCGTCGTTACCCACAGTAGTTTGCAATTCTTCTATCGCTTTTATTCACTCGTATATATTCCCTCAGTTTCTTTATATCCCTCATTTTTTTTTTATCATTATTATCATTGTTATTGTATGTCTACTGTGTTTAAGACCATATATATACAGTATGACTCTTTTTTTTCCATACACTAAACACAGTCGAGAGAGAAAAACACTCGTCTCATTTTTTTTTCTTTTTAAATTTTTCTTTGACACTATTCAACCCCTTTGAGTTTTCAACCCCCTTGGATTTTCATATATACATTTTTTTTTTCTCAGAATGTAAACTCAATACTCCCACTAAAAATAAGACAATAATTTTTTTATTTTTTAAAATATTTCTCTTGTCTATATCTTTGGAAAAAAAACTTGAAAAATATTTGCTTCTTTTTGATATATTTTTTTATTATTATATTCATTTCTTTATTTAACGTTTTGTATATTTTTTATTAAAACCACGCGATGCTATACAAGACCATACACAGTGGTTAGAAATTAATTATTCAGAAATAACGATCGATGCATGGTCGAAGGTATCACTATGAAACATTGATGATTTCCGGCGCCAGATATACTCACAATCGAGTTCACGATTCCAAAAAAAAATAAATATATTTTTATATATATTTATAAAAAAATAAATGAATTATTAAATTAAATAATTATCAAAGGAAAAATAAAAAAAATTCAAATGATTGTTATTGTTCAGTTAAATAGCTTTAAAATATAAACTTTGTTGTCTTCTTTCGACCAAGTATACATATTATAGTAGAATGTTTGCGGCATAAAATCCGGTTTTATAAAGTTGAGAAAAAAAATAAAAAAATAACATTTTTTTAAGTTGACTTTGCTGCATTTTGCGAGAGTATTCGTGTCTTTCAGTGAAGGACAGTAAAATGAATAGAAAAAAAATAATAAAAAGGATAGATTGTGGAAAATATGAAGAGGAAGAAAAGAAACTTGAAGAAATGAGGGAAAAAAAAAAAAAAAGAAGAAAAAAAAAAAAAAAAAAAGAAAAAAAAAAAAAAAATCTTCTCACGAAGTTGAAAGGAGAATTGTTAAGAGAAGAAATATAAAAAATAATAAAATTATAATGATAAAAATATAAACAAAGTAACAAAAAAAAAATATATTTATACAAAATTATGCATTTGGAGATGCATTTTACAGACAAATGCACAAGAGGGAAGAGTGCATCATCGTGGGCATCATCCTTTTTACTATCCTTTCTCTTTTACTCACCGCATCTCTGTATATAATACAACAACAACAACAACAACAACAACACGAGACGCAACCAACAAGAAAAGACGAGACAACACTGTGATCATTGGCTTTGGATCCATTATGATTTCCGTTCGTTAACCCCTTTCACTGTTCATTCATCTTTTATCATTATTAATATTAATATTTTATTATTATTATTTTTATGGGGCTTATTAAATAAACAATAACAAAACAACAACAACAATAACCTGGGACAAAAAACATAAAATTAAATTGAATTAAAAATATATATTTGCGATAAGATAAGACTTTTTTTTTGTTTTTTTTTTTATTTTATTTTTTAACTCGTGGTATTTTGTTTTTATGAGTATTTTTTTTATTTTTTTTGTTTTGAAAATGACCTACGACAATATTAATTAACTGAATATATTTATTTACATTTTTTTATTTTTTTTTTTTTTTCTGTTATGAAATTATCAATAATTAAAATTTTTTAAATTAAATAAATTACAGTAACATTAGAATTTTTTTTTTTTTTTCGTAAAAATAAAATACAATTGTTATTTTTTATTTAAACTATAGAAAAAATTAATTGTTATTAATTATATATATTAAGTTATCTTATTGAATTTTTTTCCTACCAAATAAATTGATATTTAATTTTAAAAAAAAGTTACTAGGATTTCTAAGTATAATTTCGTGGAAAAATGATTCTTTTTTTAAGTTAAAATAGTATTTTAATAATTAAATGGTATTTGAAAGTTGCATCTTGATGTAATATACAAGATAATACGCATAATAGTAAAATAGTCAAGGTAAAAATAATAATATCGATCGTTGAATATTGTTTATATAAATGGTAACCATGGGTGATTTTATAACGTCCAATGAGTGAGTTTACGGTGTCCAACAACTAGCCAATCAATGACCAATGTATATTGTTGTATAATTTTTTGATTGGACGATTCAGAGGATAAGAAGACGAGTTCGAGGCTATCGAGACTCACTAACAATTCGTATATCAAACCAAGTGGAAGACACCAAAAAAATATTAGTTATCTTCTACTCTGTGAATAATTTCAAACTATTCATATCAATTTCAAAAATATAAAATACATTTCAACTTCAACTCTTTAACAGTAGTTTATATAATTTCATTTCATCTCTATTGAATTTCATTTTTAATTTATTCAGTATTCCAAATATCATTTCAACAAATCAACATCACAAGACAACGTGCTTGTGATTTTTTTTAAAATTCAAAAATTGGATTCTCTTGTGTAAGAAAATTGAATAATGTTTTTCTTTGTTGTCTTTTCACTTGTATTTTTATCCATGCACTTTATTATTTATTTATTTTCAACACAAACGAAAAACAAGAGCACAAAAACAAATGGCTTTTTAGCTAAAATTAGAACAAATTAAAAAATTGTGTAAAATTTTTTTGAAGCAACAAATTTATTGTTATTTAAAATTTTTCTTTGTTTTTTTTTTTTATATTATTCGTTTCTGGATATAACAAAACACTTTTTTTGATGCTCCTTGTGATGATAAGAGAATGACTTTACACACCCATAATTTTTTACACTTTTTAAGCATAAAAAAAATTAATATATTTTAGTCGATAATATTCTTTTATTTCCTCCAAATAATTTACATTTTTTTTCTAAAAAATTTGTATGCTTCAATGTCAAGTTAGTTGTACTTTTAAAATGAATTATTATTTTTTTTTATGATGATATTTTGAGTAATGAGTAGCAGCTGATATTCTCTTGTAATTTTTTTTTGAGAATAATAACATAGACAATGATAAATTTGGAAAATAATTAATTTTCGAATTGGCTAATGTTTTAACCGAATTATCAACAAATAGTTTTTCAACTAAATAAATGAAAAACAAAAATTATTTTCAAAATTTTATTTAAAGTTTTTGAAGCATTACAACAAAAAATTATTTACTAAGGAATTTAACTTGAATTTAATTTGTTTTTTATTTTTGTAAAATTGCAGGAGTTTAATTAGCACTTTGAGAAACGCAAGTTGAAGTGAAAGATTCAAATTCTGGAAGTATAAATATTCAAAGAGAACAGAAATTTAACGCAAAGTTTAATTTCTTAAGAGAAAAATATTACCACTTGACACTAAGACGTAAGTTGATGAATAAATTTTATTTCTATTATTTCTTTATATAAAATATAAAATATAATTATTTTGTTTGATGCATATTTCTGAATACATTTTCTTGTTGATAAAGAAAATATATATTTATTTATTGTTATGATTTTTATTTGATGAATTTTTTTGATGCATCAATTCACACGGTATTTCATTTTCATGCATCGGTTATTTTATTTTTGCCATGATAAATTTAAATTTATGTTATAAAATTTTAAATTTTATGGATCTTTATGAGATTTATAAGACAAAAGGATCTATTGTTTATTTGCTTCGGATATAAAGTTTGATATTATCAAACATCTTTCAGACAATATTTTTTTTTCGTCAATAAAAACATATTTGAATTTTATTTTACTCAATTATTTCATATGAATTTAATTAATAGTTTATTATTGCCATAATATTGTCCAGCATTTTAAGCATCTAGAATAATTATTTACTCCAAAATGTTGATTAACATTTAACAATTTATTGACAACACTTTCTCCTTGGAGAACCAAAATTTCAATTAGTCACAGATCATTGCTGGTTTTTATTTTCATTGAAATGAAATAATTATTAAAATATTTATTAAAATTGCGAGTTTTTTAAATTTCATTCAATATAAATATGAATGAATATTTTCCAGGAATAGGGTCGTTTTTTTTACTCGAATTTGTTTCTTTAAAACCGGTTTTTTGTTTTGCATTGTTTACGTTTGAAGATTAGCCTAGTTTTAATTCCTGGAAAAGAGGATTGTATTTTTCTTGGTAAATCACAGAAATTTAAATACCCTTTATTTTTTTTTCATTGATATTTAAATGATTCCAAATACTCAGTTTATGAATCATGTAACTTTTTAATTGCTCACGTATTATTTATTGTCTAATTGAATTTTTATTTTATTCGTAAAATAATATAACGTTTATTAGCTTTTCCAATTTAATATTTAAATTACATTGGATATTTTTTTTTTCCGATTGATATAATATTGATAATATTTTGATGTTTAATAGTCAAATAAATTTTTTAATTTTTAACACGTGAAAAATAACATTTATCACCAACACTAAACGTAAAAAATATTTAGGTCTTTCAATAAATACGTTAGTTGATAAATATTAATAAATAACAAGACATGTTTTTACTATTTATTTATTTAAAATGAAAAAAAAAAAAAAAAAAAACTATATAATATTGAAAAATTACATTTCTAATTTTAACTGTTTATTTTTCTAAACCACATACATAAAATTTTAACGGCTCTGTAAAATTTAATACTATTTTTATTTATAAATTTCCACAAGAAAAAATAACAAAACCACATTGTTTACAATGAATTATTTATTTTTTTCTTTTGTCATTATTTATTTGTATTATTATCTTGTATATTTATTACAATATTACTCTTTTCTTTTATTGTCTTTGAAGTCTATTATTGAAGAGCACGAAATTCCTTGTCAAACATAAATATATAAATTCAACCGTTAGTCAATTTTCATGTTCAAAAAGACAGCACTATTTTCTAGCTATTCTTAAAATACCAAGAAAACATTGTAATATGAACTCATTTTTCATAGCCAAATAAAATAAAAATATACATTTTCAAACAGAGCAAAAAATTATACTCTCAAAGTTGAATTAAAAAAATGAAAGTTTAATAATACAAACTTCCCTCAATATTTAATATTTAATTTCCAAAAAAATTTCCATAATTTTCTCATCTATATTTCTTCATTCAGTAAATATTAATCAAAACTTTATTTTATCATATTCATTTTACTTTTAAAATCACTAATTAATTGATCCAAATGATGAAAAAAAATAAAAATCATAAAAACACTTGTTAAACTTTATCAACGAATATCAAAAATTCATAGTTTTTTTTTTTTACATTTTAATTCATCTTTATAAATATATAAGAAAGATTAAAAAAATACATTAAAAGTTTTTTTTTTTTTTAATTAAATCATCTCTCTCGAGATTTCTACAACATAAAAAAATCATGTCAAGAAATTTCTTTTTCGAAAAATATATCATAGACGTGCTACCAAGTGAGAAAACATGATAAAACGACAAAAAAAAATTCACCCCACAGACAAAATGATAGGCTATTGAGGGGTGAAATTTTATTGAAGGGAAAAAAATTAGAATTAAGTTAGGGGAATAACTACGACGGCGCAATGAATAAAATAAAGTGAGATGGAAATTAAATTACTACTGTTAGGCGCACGCGTCATGACGCAAAAATAAGGGTTTAATTCCACGAAGTATTTCAGTATCCACCCGACCATCAGCTGATCAATATATGCCCATTGGCATACGTCACATATTAATACTATTCAAAATAAATATTTATATAAAAAACAGTCAGTTGGTGTCACGCATGTCACGCATCCTGAACACTTGTTATTGGTTATTATTTTTTTTTTATAAATATCATTTATTAAACAGCAAAATAACGTGTATTTATCAATTTATTTAAATTACAGTGTTTGTTAATTGTGAATATATTATTTTCATTATTCAAACTTACCATTTGTGTATTGAAATATATATTTTTGGATTTTTTCAATTATAAAAGTCAATAAAATTTTCAATTATTTCAATTTTATAACTTTTTTTTATACTGGATTTAATCGATAAACATAATATTTGAGGTAATTGATATATTTTTCACTGAAGAATCCAACGAAAATGCTCTTTTTTTATCAAAATTATTTTTTTAAAATTTATTTCATCCTTTTTTTTGGAGCATAAATGGGATACAGGGTTATAAATTGCTGACACAATAAAATAATAAATAATAATAATATTCAACAAAAAACGTATTGTCACTGCACTGCGGTAAACCAATGTTCATGTCAACATTTTTATCAAACAAAAAAAAAAAGATTCTTTGTGTTTTATTATCTTTTAAAATCGATTTGTTCGTCCGTGTAATAATTTTTTCATTTTTGTTATTCAAATATAAATAACCTTATCACAACTTGACAATTAAAAAATATTTAAAAAAAACAAAAAATGTAAACCACCGCAATAATATGATTTTTTAAATTTCATTTTCATCATGAATATAATATTTTTTTCTCGTCAATAAAATTTATAACTATACGTCACTATAATTAGACAAAAACAACAATATTAATATTATAAATATGATTTTTTAATTGAAGAAATGCGTTGCATAAATATGAAAAAATAAATTAAATAAAATTCCAAAGGAATATGTACTTTGCTCCAAGCTGGCACACAGTATTCATTCTCATCATCTCTCTTTTTCTCTCTTGATAAAAAAATCATCTATCTTTTCATATTTAAAACAAAAAAAACAGCATTTATATATATATTTGTCTTTTTTATATGTGTTCGCAACCCATGGAACTTGTTTGCTTGAACTCTGTTGAAAAAAAGTTTATAATAAATAAAAAAAAAATGTAAAATAAATATGTATCCCCCACTGTATATATTTCATAGTCTCTTGGATGCCTGTAGTCTCTTCTTGCCTTGTTTCTGGATGATGTCTGATGTGCTTTACTCTTTCTCTTTTTTTTAAAATGAATATAATCTTTTTCTCAGTGTACAGACTTGATCCATTACATCAATTCTATGCAATACGTAAAAGCAACTTGCCTTCTCTTTTTCATAGTTTTATACTATAGTTTAAAATGAAAATGAAGAAGAAGGTGGTGTGGTGATGTTGGTGATGTTGGTGATGGTGATGATGGAGCTGGAGGTAGTAGTGGTAGCTCCATCAGTGTATTTACCTTCTCTTTACACTATATTTTATATAGCCGAGGTTCTTCTTATATTTATATCTATCTTTTTCTCTCTTTTCCAACTTTACTATAACATTTTTTGCCTTGGCTTGTTGTCGTATTTTCTTGATACAACGTTGGCCAACGAGCTCGAGTCAAGTTCACTTTTTTACAGCAGGTGCCATTTTATTTTTCATTTAAATAATATCATTGTGATGTGAATTGTTGTATTTTAATTTTCAAAGTGATAATTTTTTAAATATTTATTATCATTGATTGTATTTTTTTTTTTCTATCAATTTGTGTTGTTGGTGGTGTTGCTGCTATTATTATCAATATAAAGTTATTTTTTTTTTAAATTAAAAACCTTGAAATTTTTAATTCAATAGTAGACTTATCTTTTTTAAATTTATTTTGTTTTTTAAATTCTTCTTTGTATATTCAATGTTGTGGTGATGACCTACCACAACATTATTTTTTTATATTTTTTTTTCTTTCTTACTCATAGGCCCTTTCTCTTTGCTGATGATTTAAAATGATAAAATATTTGATGGATCATTGTGTGTATTGTGTGAATGTGTAAAAATATATATATATTTTTTTTAATTTATTTTTTGTGGGCGAGACAAGTGTATGGTTTTTTCTATATTCGGTTCGAAGACCTGATAAATTTATTTATTTTTATTTACTACTTTGCATAACTATTGAATCATTCGAAATTATATAAATATTATTTGACAGATCATGATGATTAACAGTATAGAAACAATATTTTCTCAATGCATTATTTATAGTTTTAATAGATAATATTTTATACATGCGTTGAATTTGAACTCTGAGATGACCTCGTGACCTCTTCGTTAGAGTGAACAAAATTAAATTTAAATATAAAGTGTTATTTATGAGTAGAGTGTGTTTGTGTTGGGGAACATCTGATTTTAACGTCACGCCAGTTTACCTCTAAAGAACCCCATGAGAATTTAAATGAATATAAACTTCCTTCTTTGTAATTTAATTTTTACGTTTACCTTCTTAAAAAAATTCCAAGGCAAAAATAAAAATATTTATAATGTTAATAATAATAATATCATGAATTTAATATAATTTTTATAGTAAAAAATTATTTTTAAATTTTTTAAAAAATATTCATTTTATATTTTCAATAAGAAATCTATTTATTCATTTTTTTTTAG
Organism: Aphidius colemani; assembly: GCA_030523065.1. Classification (NCBI taxonomy): domain Eukaryota; kingdom Metazoa; phylum Arthropoda; class Insecta; order Hymenoptera; family Braconidae; genus Aphidius; species Aphidius colemani. Next base: position 10,138 of record JAPYYR010001781.1, read on the forward strand.
CTTAAAAAATTCACATGGTTAATGAAAAACAACAGTTATATGAGCAAAATTATAATTTGAAAATAATAAAATAAAAAAACCGGTCCTTTAAATGCTTTATTAACGTTGCAAATTAAAAAAATATTTAAATAAAACCCAATGAATTTTTATATACATGAATATTTTATGTAAAGAAAATATTTGCTATTCATGTAATGATTTCATTTGCATCTGCATAGACACTCAGTTACTTCTGGTTTATTTTTATGTTTTCAAAATCATTTAATACTGTCGATATGTTATGTAAAAAAAATAATATATTCATAAATAATCACACAGATTAATTTAGAATTGACTTGTTTCATAAAAATTCATGTATTTTATATCATTCTCTAATGATAAATAATCATCAACTATTATAATAAATTAAACTCAGTTGAATTTAAAGAAGAAAAAAATATAATTTAAGTTGATTTATTATAAATTGCAGTATAATTATTCATAGAATTTTAAAAATAAGAAAATTCTTTAAAAATAAAATTCAATCAAGATGTATAATTAATTTTTAAAGTTTTAAAATACTTTTTTTTAGTAATACAGTTGAAAGCATTTCTTGTAAATTTTTTTTTTCTTCAAACTTTAATAATTTAATTTACATGAAAATCTTATTTTTAAATTTCAATTGTAATTTTGTAAATGGAATTTTGTAATAATTTCCAAGTCATTTATTTTTAAATAATTAAACACCAAAAGTTAAAGCTGATTTTTTTCCTTTCATCATAATAAATTGATTGTATTGTTTAAAATATTTTAGTGATTAATTAATGTTTTTTTTTCTTTTTGTTAAACAGGGTGCCAAGTGTATCTAAAAAATTTGAGAAAAAGCGAGAGCACCATTACTGGTAAGTAAACATTTAATGTCCATTTAAACAATTAGACATAGAAAAATCAATTTAAAAAAATATAATTATATCCCTTTTTGTTTTATTTAAATTAAAAAGACAAAAAAGAAAATATATTTTTTAAATCTTCTTTTAAGAGGAGAAAATATTGTAGTAATTTGTTGTATAAATTGTCGTTCCATTCATTCTCAGACCGGTTGAATAAATCACTAAAAATGTCGTAAACTAGATGCCAGATTTTCCTTCAGAATGACATAGTCAAGCACGTGTTAGTACGACAAACTCGATAAAGAAAAATTTAACAAGTAGAAATAAGAAATAACTGGCAAGATATCTTGTAAGTTAAATGAATGAATTGCTTCTCTTTCAGAAATATTTAAATCAGTGAAAATTTACATTGTGTCTTAATAAATTCTTCTAGTTATTTTGCTTTTCAAATACTAGTTTTTAGTTTATGTCCATTTGTTAGATTTCAAATCTAATTTTAGATATTAAATCTTGATGGACATGATTCCCTTCTTTTTCGTACAAATCATGTACTAAATTTTCTATTTTATTTACTTGAAAATATACTAACATCATTCACGTGAATTACTTTATTTTAAAATATAAAATTTATACTTTTTTATCGATAAATTTTATTCATCTACTTTTATTGTTAATTAACAAACAAAATTAAATTGAATCAATTTAAATTCATCAACTTCTCGTTGAAATAAAATTGAGTAATTTTAAACGGAATAAAATTTTTTTATATTGATAAAAGCTTTATTAAAATGTTAATCAAAAAATTTCATTGTTAAAAAAAAAAATGAAAATGGAATATTAAAATATGGAAATTTAAAAATGTAAAAAAGATTTTTTTTTTATTTTTTTATCTGATATACTCGATATTTTAAGTGGAAAATCAAAGGTCAAATTTCCCTTGAGAGGTCAGTTTTTTTTTTTTATTTTTTAAATTGGTTATTATTATTATTTTATCTATTTGATGGAAAAACTTGAGTATCTGGAAAAATAAATATTAAATTATTATAAAATAATTTTTATTTTTTTATATTCTTGATTTATTATTGACGTTTGGTAAAAAAAATATATATTATTTTATTTTCGTATTATGGTTTCAATGGTTATTCGAGTGTAAACTTCATTAAACTTTTACGGATCATCAAGTCTCGTTATGATTATGTGAACAGAGTGTGATAAAATAATGAGCGTCCCTTTTAATTAGTTTATTATTTGATTTTCTATTTTATCCATGAAAGAAATAAAATAATTTTCCGGAAAAAAAAACGTAAACATATAATGATTATTTAAAATTTCCCAAAAATTATATTTATAATGATAATTGAATTTCTTTTTTAAACAATAAAAAAATATTCTCTTAATAATCGTATCAATTGATTGGAAAATATTTTAACGACGAGAAAAACTCTTGTAATATTTTGTTATTTGTTTTTTCGAATTCCCTTGATGATAAAAACTAAGTGTTCGATCATTGAGTCGATTCTAGGGGTGATTTAATGATCAATCAATGTTTTTTTTTTCTCAATGAGAATCAAGGGTAGCTTTATTTTTTTAATCTTCTTATTTTTTAAAAAAGGGCAAATTTTATTTACTCATTTCTTTGAATTTTCTTGGTTTTTCTTTTCCTTTATATTTCAATTCTTCACATGACAAATATATTTGACATGGGTAAACATTTATCAAAAATATATAATTAATTTTAATGAAAATAAATTATTACAACATAAAAATTGCGTGTTTACCTTTATCCTGGATTATCCCCAAACTAAATTGTTACGTTTTATACAACCATCTCACATTTCTAACGCAATTTTTTCTTATTTCATTTAATTTTAATTTTTTTATCATGTTTTTCGTGTTTATATCCATGTCTTGATATTATTTATTATTTTATTTACACCTTTTATTTTTCTCCAATTAAATTTGCGATTTTTCTTTCGCACTTGAATATTAATAATTTTAAAACGAAATAATATCGCAAATATTCATAATACACTGCTGGAAATTTGATACAAATGTTTTTATATTTTATTACTTTTATCCATGATTCGATATTATTATTTCAAATATTTTTACAAATAAAATAACCGACTGTATTACATATCATAATACCAAAAAAAAAAATGAATAATTATTTTTTTTTCTTTACATTTATAATTTCTTTTTTCGTCAATTACAATTGTAATTTTTATTCATTCAATTATTAATAATTGAATGAATAAAAATTTATTTTAACACTTTTTTCGGTTGAAAAAATTTAATATATTTATAATTAAAAATCAATAGCTTTGAGTTGTTGTTTAAGTTTACTTGTCACGTTGATAAGGAGAATTTTTTATTTCAATATAAGTCATCAGTGAGGAAATTTCGAGTCGAAGCGTGATTCACGAACTCACCTCTTGACATGACTTGTTGCCTTTAATTAGACTGCCTCGAAACAACATCGTTTTCACCCTTTTATTATTTTTAAAAAATATTTATTATTCTATTTTATATATATATTGGATATTTAAAAAAAAAAAACGAAAAATATATCATCTAATTAAATTATTTCCATTTAAATTTATATTGAATTGATCAAATCAATTATTCTTTTTTTTTTTTGCAAAAAATATTTTTTCTTTAATTTTGAATTTTTTATTTTTTCTGCAAATTAAAATTATCCAAGATGCATAATTTTTTTTTCCACTTAGTAGAGTTGATTTTACCCTCGCATGTGTCTATAACATTTATTCATCCCTCTGGTTTTTTATTCAAAATCACAAACCGACTGGACGGCGCCTCACGATGTAGACTTTTTGGCGACCATCAAACTTTTTTTTTCTATATTAATATTATTTTTTTCATTTTAATTTAACTTGTCCCGTCTTTTTTATTATTACACAATGTATTATATATACTTTTTTTCCAATGAATTGTTTAAAGCTCACCCTCAAAGTAACCCGACACGACAACTTTCACACGCAATATTTCATATCTCAACAAAACAAAAAAAGTACATAATTTTATTTTGTATTTTCATCATTTTCAACTCCAACTATAAATGTAAATTTATATATATTTTTTTTATCTTATCATTGTTTCTTTATTGACCTTGGTTACCTTGTTTTTGCTCCATAGTAATTTAAATAATCATCAGACAATTAAATTGATAAATCTTCATATTTTTTGTTCATGTTTGTTGGCTTTTTATTTTTGTAACTATATAAATTTATATCGTATCATAATAAAATCAAATATTTTTATTTTCATTATTATATATCAATATTTAATTTAATTTTTTAATATTATTTTATATTATAATAATAATTATTATTATTATTTATCATTCAAACGTGTTTATATGGTTTTTTTGTATTTTTTTATTTTACTTTTTTAAGGGTGTATTATTATTTCAATGGAATTATTTAATTTATCGTTTGATTTAACAGCACGTATTTTGTATTCAACTAATTTTTATATATTTTCAATTGAATGTTATTGCTATATTCGAAGGAAAAATATTGAAAATTTCATAACTAGATTTGTAATATATTTCAACTTTTGCCAATTATTTAACTCGAAATATTTTTCATTATTCTTGATTATTTTTTGAACAAATTATTTTCACTTTGATGCAATTTATTTTATTAATATTTTTTGGTCAAATTGGAAGTTATTGTTTTTATTTTTTCAAGTGATAATTTGATGCTAAAAATATATGCTGACGCGTTGCATAGTAAATATTAATTTCAACTGACTCAGACGACGACGTGTATGCTTGATTTTTTTCTGAATTTCATTTATTAATTTTTTAAAAATAAAAAACAAGAAGACTCATGAATTTCATGGAATTTTTTTATGCTGAACAAACGGATTTTGTTTGATGCTAAAATATATTCCATGTGTAATTTATGCAGTTAAATATTCAATGATAAAGTCAAATTAATACACTCGAATTTGTGTTACAAATATTTAATGTTATTTTGTGCCAACAATCTACCACTGATTTCCGTTTGCATTCATAAATAACATGTCAATATTTAAAAATTATTTATGCTTTCACTCAAAATATATTCGTAGATTTATTTTATCTTCTCGCAGTAGATATTCATTCAATTGACAATACACAAAATAATAATTACACTGATTAACAAAACGTTTGAGATTTTTATTTACATAAAATAAAATCCTATAAATGCTAGTTAAAGAACTGAAATGAAAAAAAAATCGATTGGCTTTGATTATAATTAAAGGGAATGTAAATTTTTTAATTTTCCTTTTGTGCAATTAAGGCATATACCAAATAGCAAAGCAATTAATTTTGATTTGTTGAAACAAAAAGATGATTTTTACTCTTTTTTTTTTTTAAATTCAATTAAATCAAAATGAAAAAAAAATTATATAAAACCACTTGTCTTCTTTTATATCGCTCGTTTATGTTTTTTATCATTTCGTTTTTATGTATATATTTTTTTACCGTGTATATTAGGTGTACGATATGAAAAATTCAATGAAAAATAAAATCTTTATCATATAGATATTACATATGAATTTCAAAGTCGTTTTAAAATTATTCTATATTTTTTTTTTATTTCATTGTTTTTTTCCGAAACATGAACATTAAGAATGGCATTTACAAATAAAATTTGTTGCATTTACAAAAATAATATAAGAGCATTGTTTAGTTTTTTATTCTCACGAATAATAAAAAAGAAATAGAATTTTCAATTTAATTTTTAATTTAAAAGAAACAAAGTATTTGTTAAAAATA
>JAPYYR010001782.1:0-13037 GCA_030523065.1 Aphidius colemani
TGACAAACAAAACTAAATATAGTACAATTATCTACAATCCAAGTACAATCAGTTACAATCATTGTTTTTTGGTCGGCCCGTCAATTGTCAGCTAACTGTTAATAAACTTCCCAATTATGTGTACCCAAAAGGAAAAAGAAATTCGAACACACCACGTGCTTTCCTGTGTTACCAGCAGCACTTAATCGTTTTTCACAAAAACTCACTGGCTAGAAAAACCCGTAGAGACGTCTGAGTAGACCAGAGTCTCCCAGGAGAAGAGAGTTAGATCCACTCCTCAATCACTCAATAGCTCGAGAGCCCCTCCCAATATCCCCACTCCCTTCCTTCTCCTCCTTTTCTAGCCGAGTAGGGAAAAGAAAACAAAAATAATGACAGTCTGGGGATATAATGCTAGAGATTTTTTTAAATGCTCCCGGGGTAAAAGCGACACTTATTGATCGATGTTTGACTTATATGTGAATCGGCTTTTATGGCGGCGAGAAACGCCACAACATACCATTTATTCATTCTGATTTGACAAAAAAGTATAACTATGTTTCTCTTATAAAGACGTTTAAAATGCAATCAAATTAAAAAAATTATCGTGATAAGCGAAAAGTTATTTGCAGTTTATTCATTGATTAATTTTATAATTCGCATTTAGTGAGGACGATTATTCACTGTTGGAGGAAAACGTTAACTGTAGTTTTGTCGATGATGAGTTGTAAAGTTTTTCATAAGCTTTGGAAAAAGCTTAATATATTGTCTCTATCTTTAAAATCGACAAAGTTGTGACGGCTTTTAGTTGACATCACGATCGTGATTCGATTAAATCAAAATTAGGAAGAAAAATAAGGAATGTATTTTTTTATTTTTATAGAGAACAACAATTTTCGTGCCTTGGAGGAAAAAAAAAATTCATTTTTTTTTTTTTTTTTTTTTGAATAAGTCTAATGTATATATCATAATTTTTTGTATGCATTGTATAATAAAAATATTTATATTTACGTTGTTTAATTTATATGTCCATAATATTTTTATATTATATGTATACATATATATTAGACTGTGTCAATTTTAATTTTTTTTTTTTTTTCGAATTAACCATTTACATTGCTTCTTTAACAGCTCAAACGTACTCAAAAAAATATAAGCTCGAAAAAAAAATTTTGGAACTTGTTAATCGCAGATTTAGTTTTCTTATTTGAATAACATAGGAAAATAACAACATGTTCAATCAAATCTTATTTAATCGTCGAAATTTATAGTTACGAGGTCGTAAATAAATTTTTCCGAAAGATTACACAAAATTACATGAGATAAAATTAAGATCGAGTTAAATTTTACACAAAAAAAAAATCATACATTGAAATCCGTAAAAATTAGATAAATTCGACTTTCTATTTCTTATCAAAGTAAACTTACTCATTTTTCGAAATAAAATTATTATATATAGCCTGCCTTATAGGTTCAAAAGTGATCTTTCTGTTAATGGTAATAACCCATGAATACGATCCATATACTAAAAAAATTTTTAAGTTCGTGGTAAGAAAAAAAACTTAATATTTGTTGAAAAAAAAGAAAGTCTTTTTTTTTTTTTTTATGAAATATAGGTGATCTCACCTTAATCTTATGTGATTTTTTATCATCTTACCGAAAAATCTACTTACAACCTTGTAGCTATAAAAGTCGATGAGCAAAGAAGATTTGATGAAGCATTTTTCATTTTCTATGTTATTCAAACGGGAAAACTAAATGTGCGATTAGCAAGTTCCAAAATTTTTTTTTCGAGCTTATATTTCTTTTGGGTACTTTTGAGCTCTTAAAGAAGCAGTATGGAAGGTTACTTTAGGAGAAAAAAAAAATTACAATCGACACAGTCTAATATAAATATGTGGCGTTCTCAGCCGCATCACGGGGTTTGCAGCCTGATCACCTCCAATTTCGCTCATTTTACGATATGTTGCTAATTTTAGCAATCAAAGAAACCCGTATTTTTTCTTTTTTATTTTTACCAAATTTTGAGGAGCGCCACCACTGAATTTTGAGATTTCTAAAAAAGTGCTATTTTTTTTTTTTGGAATTTTTGATCATAGATTCGATGACTGAATACAAGTATTACGTGCCCTGCAATAGAGAGGGTATTTTAAAAAGTATTTTTTTACAATTAAAAAATTAAGAAATTTTTTGAATCGATCGACTATCAAAATTGTATAATATTGATAACGATAAAAGGTGTACAGTACGTACGTACAATTTAAGGCAGTAGATGCAGCAGCGCCATCTCGGTTTTTACATCGATTGTATGTCCAATTTTATATTCATATTCTTTGAATATTATACAATTTTGATGGTAAATCAAGCCAAAAAAACGCCATCGATCTTAAACTCAATCATAACTTTTTTGCGGCGAGATAGATCTTAATTTTTTTTAAACGGACCTTATTCCAGCTTAGCTAATACTCCCGGGTGCAAATGAAAATCAAGTTTTGATCAAATCTTGATCAGGCAACATTGATTTCAAATCCATTCTTGATCAAGATACATTGATCAAGTCTTGAACTTTAGCCCGCGCGGCCGCGGAGGGAAACGATATACACTAGAGTTTCAAGAAGTATATATATTTCTAGTCAAGGTTTCCCTGATCCAAACTTGATCACGATAATCTTAAAAAAAATACAAGTAATAAAATGTATAATACTTGATCAAATCTTGATCAAGTTTGGATCAGGCTGGCCTAATTAAGAATGACTTAAGGTTTCCCTGACGCCCACAACGCCTATGACGATACAATAATGAGACGACACGATAATCTGATTGTTTGTCGAATTTTAAGACGGTCGGATGAGTTAAAAAAATTTTATATTCGAGATGTATTTTGACTCTTTTCAAGTCTTTGAATTGAATGTATTATAAATGTATTTCGTGATATTTACATGGGGTGGACGAATACTCTCTGTCGAGAACGTTTATCCTTCATTTGGATTTCTTGATGTTTGAGTATTGGAAATATATTCGAAAGTATTTGTGACGTTTTCTGGAATTTTTATCAAGTAACGCACATGAACTTTTGTTATTATCCATTACTTAAAGAATAAATTATTGATGATTAATTGATATACTTAAATTATTTTCATAAATAAGCAAGAAATCATAAAAAAAATGAATTACCATGGACTTAAAATGATTGGCCCAGCAATCTAACTGAAATCATTAAATCGTTTTTTTCTCTCATAATTGTTAACTAATATTACATTACATATTACATTTCATTTATTCATTCGAATGTAGAAAAACTAAAAGACGTATGGCTAAGAGTCAACGTTGTTAACCGCCTTTAGTTATTTCGAATAAATAATTTTGCCAAGGAATTTAGCTACAACTAAACCATAGTCACCGACATTAATTCAATTCATATCATTTAATTTCTTTATTAAAAAAAAATAAGTTAGTGGCAAATAGAGCTCAGGAATTAATGTTGCTGACCAACTTATTTCCAAACGAATAATTTAGCCGAAACAGTTATTTAACATTAGCTAACAATTGGTTAACAACGTTAATTCCTGAGTAATTCATTTATTCAAAAAAAAAAAAAGACTCATGGCAAATAAAGCTCAGGAATGAATGTTGTTAACCAGCTTTGCTAACTGGCTTTGGCTAAGTTATTCATTTGAAAATTAGTTGGTTATCAATATTCATTGATGAGACTTTCTTCTTTTAGTTTGTTTTTTAATATCAATAAATAAAAAGCTTTTCACATATAATATAATGTCAATCAATAAAACGAAGATGCTTGATTTTTTTTCATGCGTTCAAATCAATTATACTGTGTAGATAGAACTTGTTGCTTATGTAAACGAAATTTCATCGACTTTCAACTTGTAGAAATGGTACCGCGCGTTAGGACATCGGTTTGATATTTAGAAAGTCAGGAGATCAATCCCGGGTAGGGAAATTATTTGTGTAGATAGGGCACTTTATATAATTATATATATAAAATGTGCTTTTATAGATTTTTTTTTTTCAAATAATATTTGAACCGAATATAATTGTATTTTGGAAGTATTGTCAACGTGAATACAATTGTATTCCTCTCAGAAATCATCGAATATAATTGCTCCTGTTATGAATACATTTAAAATAGAAGACGTGGTCGAAAAGAGATCCGATTCTTGATGGCAATTGATAGCGATTTCAACAGCAAGAAAGCCATCGTTGATTGTAATTAACTTGGTTAGTAAATGACTATTTCTGTATGAATCAGATTAAATGCTGAAAAAAAACTAAATGATTTCTTCAGGCATCATAGCTCATTTAACGATAATCGCAAGAGACACTGATGTTGCTATAGGTTTGTTGGATGTATACAAAGGGTGGTGAGTGAATATATATTCTGAGGGGTTGCGAATTTACACGAGACAGACTAGTTATGTGTGGACAAGCTACGTTCATTTGTGAATAGGGCTGAGTAAGTCACTTTTAATAACCGACCAGCTTGCAGCTGCTGTTCCACTCATTCTTGCGTTCTCTTGATAAATAGATATCTATTGCTAACCACCCTTTTATGTATACACTTTTCCAAAAAAAGACAACGAAAAAGCCAGTTGGCAAATAATGCGTGAAACATTGAATATGTATTGACACTAATCAATTCACTCATAAATTCGTTAATTGATGTTAATTATCCCCAAATAAGAAAATTTTGTATCCAAGAGTTTTTTGACTCTTTTTGAGTCTTCAAATAGTATTCCGTGATGTTCCTTAATCTCTGTCTTTATTTCAAATGTTCTTCGTGATATTTACATGGGAAGGACGAATACTTTCTGTCGAGAACGTTTATACCGGATTTGTATTTCTTGATATTCGAGTATTCGAAATGGATTCGACAGTATTTGTAAAATTTTCTTCTTGGTCTTGTCTTGGTCTTGTCTTGGTCTTGTCTTAGTACAAAATATGCAAATCTTGTCTCGGTATTGTCTTGGTTTTGGTTCAGTCTTGGTCTTGGTCTTGTTTTGGTCTCGGTAAAATTCTCGAATTTTTTAAAACATTCAAGATTACATAATACACATTTATATAATAAAAAAAAAAACAAAACTAAATATATGATTATGGAAATTTAGAATATTTTAAACTTTACTTAAGAAATTATATTATTTTTATTACAAAAATTTGTCTAACCAGGAATGGAAGTATCACGAAGCTCGTACGGATTCATCGTTCGATTTTATCATGACCAATCCTGCTACGGGAAAAAGACGTTTTGATGGCACAGATGTGGCCATAATTAAGAATAAATATTTGGAAGTTCGTGAGAGTGTTGGTAAATGTTGCATTGCGGTGAGGCGTTTTAACATATGGTTTAAGTAGCTTGGAGAATTATCGACTTTCAGCATAATCGAAAAAATCAAATGGCAATTTTTTTTTCGCCATCCATTTAGCAAGTGTAGCCTCAAAATGAATTGCTAATAACTTTTCTTAGGAAAAAAATGAAAGAATTAAAATAAATGAATTATAAGTAAAAAATTAAAATGCGTACATTAATGTACTAGTTATAATGAAGTGATTTTTTATTATATTTTCATTCTATGTTATACATTATACTTTTTAAATTTATATACATATATATTCTCAAATTTAAAGATTCTCAAATTTTCAATGTTTTTGAGGTATATTGTTATTTTTATTATATGCATATGAAATGCCAAATTCAGTCAAACTACACTAGTCAAACTCAAATCATTCATTATATTTTATTAGAATTTATAATTAAATAAAATTAAATTGATAAAATAATTAAAAACAATAAAACTGAGTAAAACAGAGTTAAATAAAAATAAAAAGTATCAAGAGTCCTGAAATATTATCTATTTTATGTATATGTACATATTTATTATATATTTTTATTCGTTTTGTAAGTTATGTGTTTATAAATAAATACGACGTTTCATAAACAAAAAAACCAGCGCGATAAATACCCTCGTGAAACCAGGGTATAACGTCTCATGATTAAGTATATATAAGTAAGCGCCGTGTATAATATTTGAGTGAGTCGTTTTTGTTTCTATTATTCTGTTCACTCATTTTTATATGTGTATGTACCTGTAGTTCGCTATGTTTTTTTGCCGATAACGAATAAATATATATATAGTTCATATATAATATCTCAACTTATTAACTGATACATCAATATACATATTTGGTCGATAAGTATACTAAATATCAATTAACAATAAGTAAAATCTACCTAATGAATAAACATTAACCTTTACATTATCAATTGTTGGTTGTCCTGCTGGCGAATTTTCTTTATTGGTCGTAACGAAATTTTCTTTGTGGAATGATTTTCAATGTCGATACATACCTGATGTACTACTATTATTTCACTTAATAAATTTCACAATCTGACGTTTTTTACACTCCAAACATTGACCAACTTGATCATTGTCTTTAATTGTGTACTTGAACCCATTAGTAAACTAGAAATTTAAAGATTTTGACATATTTTTCGGCTCATCAGTGTTTTCACACTCATCCACTTGTGGTCTTTTTTTTAGGATTTGAATTAATATCTACTGTACTCGGGATAATCAAAAAAATATTTTTTTTTATGTTTATTCGAAGTTGAAGCTATTCGCGTAGTTTCAGAAAATCAAAATGGCTATGAAACTATATGGAACACTTGACTTGACTCTGAGTTTGTGAGAATAGGAGAAACCCGTCCCACAGCGATTGTGTAGTGATAATGCGATATTCTTTTGTTTCACGATTAGCTATTCGTAAAAAATAATATTCTTTTTTATCGACATATATTATCGGAATTACTATGGCGCTGTTTTTATTATTAAAATAATTTTATTTCGACTATCTATCAAAAGTATTCCATGGTAGATTAATAAACTTACATATATTTTTAAATTTTTTTTTATTTGAAAAAAAAACTAAGAGTCTTGGGTTCTTTTGGTAAAAAAGAACGATTTTGTCTTGGTCTTGGTATTGGGTGAAGCTCTACTTCGAATAATTTTATCAAGTAACTTACTTGAACTACTATTATTAATTATTACTTAATTAATGTTTCATCGATATCTCTCCAATTTACTAAAATTCATTTCAGAAATAAAAAAAAAAAAACGATAAATAATTAATTACCGTGAACTTAAAATGATTAGGCACAGCAATTTAATTAAAATAATTGAATTGTTATTTTTCTAATAATTAATAACAAACATTACTTATTAATTCATTTGGCTTGATCTCTACTTCAGCTATCTTTCATTCATTCATTTAAAAAAAAAAAAGCTAAAGAACTAATGGCTCCGGATTCAACGTTATTAACTAGCTATGGTTTTCAAATCGATAATTTTGGCAAGGAATTTAGCTGGTAAGCAACACTCATTTCTGAGCTCTGTTTGCCATTAGTTCTTTCTTATTCAAATAAAAAAATTACTCAGAAATTAATGCTGTTAACGAGCTACTAAATTATTAGGCTAAATTATTCATTTATGAATTAGCTGGTGAACAACATTTATTCCTGAGACTTTCATCTTTTAGTTCTTTTTTTTAATCCAAATTAATAAAAAGCTTTTCATATATAATATAATGTTAATTAATGAAAAGAAGATTCTCGAACTTTTTTTTTATGCTTTCAAATAAATTATACTGTGTAGATGGAACTTGTTGCTTATGTGAACGAAATTTCATCGACTCCCAATTTGTAGAAATGGTACCGCGCGTTAAGACATCGATTTAATCGGTTTTAGAAGGCTAAGAGATCAATTCCGGGTAGGAAAATTATTTGTGTAAAAGATAGGGCATTCTGGATTTTTTTTTTCAAATAATATTCCAACCGAATACATTTTTATTTAAAAGGTATTGTCAACGCGAATACAATTTTATTCCTCTCAGAAATCATCGGGTATGCTTGCTTCTCTTGAGAATACATTTGAAAGAGTAAAAATTGTATTCAAAAACTATTTTTAATTGTGATCAGAAAGATAATATGGAATATCAAATACAATTTTCTCTCGCTAAAATACTCCGATGTTTTCAACTCGGGTTCAATTTGATATTTTTCTTATTTAAATACTATATATAGTAATTTAATTTTTATAAAATCTACATATTTAATAAAAAATTCATTTGTTTCCATCGAAGATTCCAAGTACAAGTTACAAGAGTTATTAGATATTTGGGTGATTATGAGCTTGGTCTACGAAATAAAATACTATGACAGAAGGTTATTTATTGTTGGGAGGAAGTATACAGGAAAGGGTCGTAATGGTTAAAGTGATAGAGAAGGTGAAATGTCAACAAATCAATTAATTTCAAGTGTTTCGATTAAGCAGCGAAAGTAACGCTGATTTAAAAATGAATTTAAAAAAAACAAATATGTAAGTATTGACCAATTTTATTTTAAACAGCTCCATTAATTGCACATATTCAAGTTACAGAGTAATAAAATACAAGAACTGAGTAATTTTGATTATGCACACATCCATACATTAGTCCATTTTAAACAATTCCTTCATTTCCCAACCATTGATTGGTCAGTATCCGTGTTAACATGACACAAATAGTTAAAAGCTCACATAAGATGAATGGTCAAAAATGAAAAAAAGTATGATTCGTATATGCGATGTGTGTGTCTTTGTCCAACTCGAGTAATAAACTCTCAGGTATTATGTGAATTCAGTAAAAATGTGAGGTAGATGAATAAAAAATAATATAATATTATAAATGATTCAAAATTTATGACAGATGCTTATTGGATAGTGGTTGGATTTATTGAGAAGTGGTGGGGCGTTGTCAGGACCTCCTTCATCTCCACAATCTCCACCTTTTTTACCTCTACCACCACCATTAGTTTTTTCAGTATTTGCTGGTAAATGCTATCGTTCAACAAACCATCGTCAGTAGTTAGTATTCTGACGTTCTTTTACAATATCACATTAATTTGCTAACATAAGAGCTAACGATTCACATTGTGTCAATCATTCTTTTTCGTCAGGAGAATAAAAAAGTCATTTTCACATACTTTTAACTGGTTGATTTTATAATTATGGTGTTTTTTATTTGTAATCCCGATAAGTTTCTGAGTTGAAATTTAAAATTGATCTATTTCAGATCAATTAAATTTGAAAAAAAAAAATGCAAAAGAATTAATATCTTCTAATAATCAAGATGAGTACAACAAAGTGTAAAAATATAAAGTTGGCCATTACAATTTTATTATTTAGTTATGTCCAAGACGGCGAAAGCATCAAATGGCTGTAAGTGAAAAAATTTATTCAAAATCGAAAAAACATTTCACAATAAAACCCGGTTAATCATCAGTTTAAGCGTCACGGCCGTGCAACATTCACTGGGTATTGCTATTATGTTTTTCCGTTTGATGTGTACAAATTCCCTTACCAGGTTATTGAAAAAAAATTAGAATGGTTTCACGACGTGGAATAAAACTTCTCTTTTAAATGTGATAAATACCAAGGTTGCACTGATCCACGATCGTCTAGATCCCAAAAAAATTTTTTTTACCTCTTGTCTTAATTGTCTGTGAGACGTCTTTCTTCACATTTATAGCAATTTTTGCTCATTCAATGAAACTGTTTTCAATCTTTTCAATCTTACTCAACATTTAAGAATTACAAAAATGTCTTGACTTTGGTCTCCGAGACGAAAAGTCTTTCCATGAACGATCAGTGCTTAGAAATAAGAGGGTCACGCACTTTGATTTTCAAACTTGAAAAAATTATCTGAGTACCTGGTAAAGTTGTAGTTTCATCTTTCGATAAAAGCCCGGTACTTGAATCTTTGAAACGATGAATTCGATGTTTCCGTTCAGGTAAAGTCATGCGTTTTTAATGAACATATCATATGACTACAGTTTGTAACTAGTATAGAAAAAAAATATTTGTTTCTCAACAATTGTAAAACGTATTTTTCAGTCTTTTCATAATTAAAGCTTAAGTACTAATAGCTATAATTGGATACATTTTTATGTTTGGCCCAGTACTGGTAGCCGACTAAAACGACTACAGGATAAGCCATTCGTACAAAGATAAATCAGGGTTCGACAAATATATATATATGAGTGGTCTATAAACGGAACACTGATTTCATTTATTTTATTCAATTATTTTTATGGTGAAAAATAAAAATATCTGAGTCACCCGAGATGAGATTTTTGAGTTTTTCGATAGCAATATTTGTCTCTGAAAATTGTTTTAATGAGTGCCAAGAAAAAGAGAGAGAGAGAGAGAGAGAGAGAGCTTCTGGATATGTCTCTCAAAAATCTCGAGACCCGAGAGTCAGATAATTTTTTTGATACTAAAATTTTGAGAGTATAACTGCAACAACGCTTCGAATGGGAAATGTGTGATGAATTCTTGGAACTTATACTCACCTTCACTTGAAACATACGTAAAAATTGAATGAACACGATCTAAAGACTTATAATAGCTATAAATGTTAAAAAGGAATTTTCAAAAACTATCGGTGATCGAAAAGGATGTGTAAAGACAAAAATTTTGAACTCGGATAAGCCAAGAATGAAACCGAAAATTCTACAGTTGAGTAACTTTTTGAATAAACTTGATATCTTTTCAGGTTTGTTCAAACAATTGTTTAATTTAACTCACTATTATTTAGTTATACTTTTTTAAAATATATGCTTTTTGTTTTTATATTTATTATACTTGATAACAAGTCAACTAACATGTGAACTAACATTTCGATTTTACTTAGTAAATGTTACATTCGAAAATGTAATTATGAATTCATAACTTTATTATCTAAATTTTTATTTTTTTTCATGGTAAAACTAACCACTTGTATCATTAACATTGAAGCGTATTGTTTGACAAAAAAATTATGTGAGTTTTAAGTGAACAAAATACGAAATATACTGTGTAAAATTTACTTTTCTTTTTTGTTAATACCATAATTAGAGATTAAAACTAACTTGTGATTTTGCTTATCGGCAATATATTTATGTGACCTGCACCATTTACATTTTTGTGGCCTGCTCGAAATGGATTATTCAAATAAATAAATAACCATAGACAAGCAATAGCTAAAAGAAAAGATGTAGTAAAGAAATTAATGTGGGCATAAAAATTCTATTGTAAGCTATACTGCTTGCCCTCCGTATTCCAATTTATTACAAATTAGTTACAAGCAAGCTCGCTAAGGAATCAATGCACACATAGATATTATACTAACGGCTACATTCTATCTTGAACTCCATCTAAATATATGAAAGCCATGCTTAAAGACAGTAATAATTTTTTGCAGTTACGATGTCGTGAGGCTGCTATCAATGCTGTTCAATACCGAAAAATAATATATTATTAAGATTGTTCCGGTATTGAGATTGGAGCTGAGAATGATAATGCCTGGGTTATTGTACTGAATCATGGCAACCAATCACGATTGTGAAAATTTTCTGGTATTTTATTTGAACACGCAAAACAGTGATTGTACTTCATTCATCATTTCTACTCCTAGTCTTATAAACACGCTATACAATTTTTTTTTATTCTGCTGATCAAACCAGGTACCTCAGCGATAATTTCACTGGATGGATGAACCGTGTTTTATTTCACCCTTATTTTTTCTATCGAAGTAAAAAAAACTGTTAAAATATAATATTTATCGTTTCGTATGAAAAATTTTGATTATTCATCATCAACAGTCTTAGAAATGTCATATCCGTTTATGAATAATATTTTTTGGTGATAATCGTTTTTTGAACAGCACGAAGAAATAGAAGATCACCTGGGGTTTCGCGATTTTTTTTCGAACTTTCTTTTCAATTAAGCCAACTACATTAATAATATAAACGACGTTCATTACTACATTCGATCATTAAATTCGTTATTATTTAAACAATCGACAAACGATCAAATCGAACATTTTTTTTTACTCTGAACTGTTTTTTTCAACAATATGTTTTGTTACGGAAGTTGAAAGCTGAAAGAATCAGCCGTAGTATTAGATTTATCTCCCGAAAAAAAAATTCATGATTGACGATTTGGAAAAAATGGGCTTCATCATTAGCCCTATTGAGAACAGATAAAAAAGATACAAACTTGAGATTGGCAGAAGTCATTGATTTGACGTGGAGTGACTCCTAAATACATCCGTATTATATTGTACTATGCAGAACAAGATATTACAAAATAGTAAGAGTTTGTATGTGGTCGTCTTCATGTTATTATCATAATAATAGTTCCGTTGTTTCATTCAATTTTGACTGTTACATATACTATGCCTAAATAACAATAAAAAATTAGAAGAAAGTTTAGTTCAAGACTATCAGTCAAAAAAATAATAAATAAAATCAAACCATAAATCTATGATTTATGTCCACAATAAGCCTCAATTTTTCCATAGCTCTTTATTATTATTTAAATAAACAAAAGACGTGAAATATGAAAAAATTGCGGCTTTTTGAGAACATAAATCATAGATTTATGTGTTGTTTTTATTTCACTCATTTTGTTTAATTTATGAGAATTTTGATTTATAATATTCTCCTATGTTAATTGAACCGCGAATCCCATGTGAAAATAATATAATTAAGGGTCCCGATAAAATAACCGGCCGAACACCTGGAGCCGAAGAAAACACAACGTTGCTCTAAGTAAAAAATAAAACATGCAATGAACTTGAAAACTAAACTTGGCATGGGTTTGAATAATCTAAAAAAAAAGTAAAAAAATTCATTCTAAAATAAAAAAAAAAAAAAAAAAAGTCAACCAAAATGCCTGAAAAAAAACAAAATCATGTCGAGAAAACGGGAGAAAAAGAAAATTGAACAAGTATCAAGGAAACTATAGACATATCAAAAAAATCTATAAGGCCTGGAGTTTTCAATCGAGACAGTGCTAGAAAATGCACGTAACGCTGTCAAAAAAATTGGCCTACCACGAATGGTATATTACCATTTCTTATACCACTCTTTGCTGAATTGAGTGCATCTAGTGCAATGAATGGTGGCACAGCAACAATTTCGGAGACAATATTTTTTGTGCATGCAGCAAAATATAACCACCTAA
>JAPYYR010001783.1:0-29444 GCA_030523065.1 Aphidius colemani
ATATATGAAAAAGTTGCTTCTTGTGTATAAGATCGCGTGCCTGTATCGATATATGCAACATTTCACTTTTTCTTGTTCTTCGTTTGCACCCTAAGGATAATTCTCAACTACCGGCTACCAAATAATGCCCCGCAGACGCCGCCGAAACAAAATTCCAAGGCAATTCATTGAGTTTTGACCTCGAAGACCAATACATGTCTATAAAATTTTTTTTACATAACATCCCTTCGGGTTATTTCCCTTCAAAATGAATACAAAAAGTTATTATTTAATTTATTTCTCTTCTTTATTTTTTTTTGCTGATAAAAAACTAATATTCACGCGATGATGCGATTGGAATTTCTCATATTCACCTGTTTTTCGTTATGTATCTAATTTTTTTTTTGGATTTAAAAACCTGATTGTCCTTGTCCTTCGAATTGAAGCCTGAAAGGTAAAATAAGGGAGTTCAAGAAGATAATGTCGAGAGAGAGTGAGCGAAAAAACGTGAAAGTTTATAGGGGGGTATGGTGGGAGGGTCAAAGTGAGGTTATGTCGGTCTGATCTAGACACCAAAACTGGACCCCTTGAATACACATACCGCATACCCAAGAACAGCCTTCTCTTGGACGTGTTATTATAAAAAACTTCAAGGGTTTGCTGCTCGATCTACGAAAAAACAAAAAAAAATCCTACATTTTTGAATTTTTTTCCCTACAAAACGGGTTTAGTCCTGGATGATCATAAACTCGTCATTTTCACAACATAAAATCATAAAAAAATTTAGTTTATTAAAATTATTCACAAATGACAATTGAATTTTATCGATAAATTTATTGTTTTTTCTTTTTTGATTAACATAGAGACTTATTCAATTACAGTTGGATTATTTTTTTGTTTTGATTTTGCTGCTTTAACCTTTGATCTCGGAAGATATGTGTTTTATTTATATTATTGGATATAGTTGTCCTCGTCTGTTTTTTCGCAGTGATGATACTTTCCGATTCTGCGGTCACGAGCTGATTTCTTGGCCATTATCGCGATTAGGCCCCCGAACGAGCTAGCTTGACCATCTTCCATATGCCGTCCGCCCCGACGATTATGGTAATGATACCTTGCAAACGGGATATATCGAAAAGTATTTTATTTCATTTTTTTTTCATATATTTATTATTTATCGTTTTTTTTTTTTTATTCTTTTGGCTGGTTTTTTTTTGTTTTATTTATATTTGAATCCATCATATTGTGCAGTGTAAAATGCAAATGATAAAACGAGATCTTTAAATTGCGTCTTGATTTTGCACGAACGTGCATGACCTAATGAGAGCCGGGAAAAAAAAGTAAATTAGAATGCAAAAAATTTTATGATAAAAATAGTTTCTCATAATTTCTTTTTTAAAAAAATTTGATTGACCTAAATTTTATTAATTTTTTTCGTTAGTTCTTATCAAGTTTAGAATCTCCCAGGTCGCACCCAAGAAATTGGCACAAGTAATTGTTGGAGAAAATTTATACATTGGTATATCTCACAAAACGGCGTGTCACTTCTCGCATGGCTGCTTCATAAAACTGAGTGTACATATAGAGTGCACACAGAGCTCACTCGGTACTTTTATATATTTTTTTTATATATTCTAATTTATTTATTTATATTTTCTTTTATTTTTCATTTACTTTCCTTGTCTATGTTGATGTGAGTAAGTTATACTGTACTCAAGTGCGCATATATGCAAGAGAGGACCGTTATCGTATCACGATATATTCTTGAAGTAAAATAGACAACAAGTAACACACATATATATAAAAATAAATTAAAAAAAAATACGGGAGGTCGGGGCGAGGTCTGAGATGCTGGGTGAAAGCTTGAGAAACTTCTGTATACGTTATTTGTCCCAGTGAATCAGTCGAGGGTGGCTGACTTAACGCGTATGTTGCATTTCCGGATTTTGTGATTTTTAAAAACTCATAAATCTATCAAATAAAAAGTCATAATTAATGAGACAAAAATATTTGAATTTCAAATTCTGCTAGACTATGTTTACATATGAATCGTTTTTCTTTCAATTAATTCAATTTAAATCATTTTTTTTTTTTATTTTCTTTATTTTTATCTCGGAGAATTAATTGAGGTCGTAGGTGCATAATCGAACTCTAACGGTGGCCAAGACTTGACCGACTATTAATTGGACTTACATGAACTGACTCCATATAGAAATTAAAAAATAAAATTATCATTTTGCTAAAATTTAATTCAAGTAGTTTCTTGTACTTGCAGCTATGCATTTTTTTTTTTCATGATTATATGAAGATTATTGATTTAATTTTTGAAAAAAAATATTCATTTGTTGTTGCTAGTTGCAAATGAACAAAAAATAAGTCTTAAATACTTGTCATCTCCCACTACTGATTTTCCCACGCGTCTATTAATTCACATATCAAGTTTTCTGTAGAAAAAAAAATTATTTATCTTTTGTTTTTCCTTGTCAAAGCGCGTCTTGCCGTCTAGGATCGCATTGATAATCCGGTTTTTCAACTTTATTAATCATCAG
Organism: Aphidius colemani; assembly: GCA_030523065.1. Lineage (NCBI taxonomy): Eukaryota > Metazoa > Arthropoda > Insecta > Hymenoptera > Braconidae > Aphidius > Aphidius colemani. The sequence continues at coordinate 2,529 of JAPYYR010001783.1, forward strand.
AAATTCTCTTTTCATGAGTTTTATTTGCTTTAAAAACTAACATTTATTATTATATTTTAAAATATCTTCAAAGTTCAAAAACATTACATAAATATTATATAAAAAAAAAAAAATTATTTATATATGTATTTGCAAAAGCAAAATACCTACATCTTGCAGTTTGCAGTTGTGAGTAAGATACAAAATTACCTTTTGTATATAAAAATCTAAAGAAAAAAAAAGTCGTATCTACAGAGAGTGGAGACGATGAAGGCCCCCTGGCACGACGAGAACTTGCCTTATGTAGGCTGACTCAGAAATTGTACCGAGAAAAGTACAACAAGAAACCAGCAAGTTAGCCTCAACAACTGACCAATACAAATATCTCGATTTGTGTCGTTGACTGTTGACGAACACACAATCATTTGTGTGTTGCTAAAATGAAAAATAAAATAAAAAAATTTATCCTTTTCTTAAGTATCAAAAGAATTTAATTTACTCAAAATAAGTGAAGAAAATAAAGTTAAAAAATTCATGAAATATATATCTAACCACCAAGAAAATTCCGTGGGAATAAAATATATTTTTTTTTTCCTTTAAATTATAAACATTGAAAAATCAATTTAAAAAAATAAAATTAAAATTTTAATTGTCATTTATTGATAAACTAATTGTTATTTAATTTACGTGATTTTTTTTTTTTTGCAATAATATTTATAAATAGCTCAGTTTTAAAGGTCAATGACAAAAGTTCAATTGCTCGATGTAATTTTTTTTTAAATATAATTTAATTCTATACAAATAGATGTTGACTTGGTCAAATGATTTTATGGCACGATCACGTGGCAATTGTTTGTTGTAAAACGATACTGTCAGAGGGGGTTGGTTGATTAGAGGGGGTTGAATTGTATGAGCATTGATTTCTAGGTACAAGATCTGCCTTTGGGCGAACATACGAAGGCCGTGGAGGTCTATCGTGTACGTGATTGAACTTAGTTATATATGTATATGCGATTTACATGGCAATCGGTTCGCGTAATCACCGGGCACAGACCCCATCATACATATACAATCATGATAAATAATATATATACATAGTGTGTACAATTTATACATGAAAAACCGGACGTATCTCACAACAACATATAGATATTTATTGCAACTTTATATTCGCTTTAGTATACGAGATCGTTAGTCTAGCTAGTTTTATGTATCCTCGATTTAACACCTTTAATTTTCTTCCGTATCTTTTTTCTCTCTATATTTCTGGTACCTGATGATAATATATTCATTTATCAATAAATCAATTTAATTACTTTATTAATCTATTTTCGTTTTATTCAATTTTCAAATTTATAATTAATTCCTTTTGGTTTTTTTGTTTTTTTTTTTGATTAATTACAATTTAATTTCATGAATTTTTTTATCTTTCGTTTGTTAATTTTAATTAGATTTTTTTTAATTATGATTTATGAGCTTTTAATAATTTTTTGGATGGATTATGTCATGAGGCTTTATCTGTACTTGAGCCATGTGTTTATGATTATGAATTTTTTTGAATTTTTTTTTTTTCTCGCTAAGAGTGTGAGACGTAAATCCTTTTTTTTGATTATTTTTTATACTTTGGATTTATTTTTATTTTATTATATTTTTCAATTTTGATATATTTATTTATTTGTGGTTAATATCTTTGTAATATCACGTAATCTTTTGGTATGCATGGATGTCAATGGGTTCTAAACAAACTAGCCGACCGACACAAACACATTTTACTATTTTGTATAATATTCACTGCCGCATGCCCTGGATTCCAACAAAACTCGGAATTTCTTGGGGTTTTTTTTAGTCTTATTTACTGGTCATTAACCCTTTTTGATTTATATATATCTTATTTATAATTTATCTCGATGAATAAAAAATTTTAAATTTTTTTGTTGATAAATTAATTGAGTTTCTTGATTGATCTTATTTATAGTTTAAAATGATGATAAATTATTCTGGTATTTTTTTTGTATTAAATATTCTATTTTAACAATTTAAAATTTTATTTTTTTATGTATGAATGAACTTGTACTTGACTTTATTCACGTTAATATCAGCCTATACATATAGAACATACCTTTGCGGATAATTTAACGTCCGTTTTGTCATGCAAATAACGACCCTCTCGTCGATTTAAATTATATCTCAATTTATTTTTAGCAAATGCATGTGTATGAGTGACTAATTGTGTCCTTAATATTAATATTATTCAATTTTTTTTCATAAACCTCATTATCATAAAGATGATGATCCAATTTAATTTTTTTTTTTCAAAAATAATCATTTTAAATTTCGTACTTTTTGAGAATGAATTTTTTAAAAAATAAAATATCAAGTTTGACAAGTTTAGGACAAGACAAAAATCATGTACTCATAATTGACTTGAAAAAAAAATGAATTTTAAAATAATAATAATAATTTGCATTTAGTTGGTAAACGAAATTTAAAATATAACCGCAAAAAGGTGGAGACGATGAAATTAGTCGGTGGCATAACAGTTGTTTTATTTTTATTTTTGAAAAAATTATCAATTTTGAAATTTTTTTATATATAATTTATTTAAATTATATAAGAGAGATAGTTATTTATTTTTTTTATTGTTTTATAATGTTAGTGGACTTGGTTCATGACCCAGTGTATTGCTAAAGTTGAGTCTCATTGACATGACAAGTTGTGAGGTCAAGCGATCATTTGATTCCCATAGTTTCTCACATGTCAATGTTCATCCACCTACGTGTTTGTCACAAAAAAAAAAAAAATATATTTATATGAAATAAAATTGTCGTTGATATTTTTAAATAATTTTTAGTATCTTTTTTCTCACATGGATATTGTTTTTATATTTTTTTAAAAAAAGTACATTTGAAGAAGAAAAAGAAACACATTTAGAAAAAAAGAAATAATTTTTTTTATGATACTCATTATTCTTTGTCTCATTAGTCAGAGTCTCATGGATTTTAAGAGAATAAATAGGGAGACCTGTTGGTTTTATTTTTTGTTTATTTAAAAAAAAAAAAAAAAACTTTTTTTTTCGTTGGGAGAGATATTGCACACGCAGGGCGACCACTTTAACGAGTGAGAGCTAAATAAAACCACGTTGCTCCAGATGTGCGAGCAAAGTCGCACCCTCGTAATAATAACCAAGACCTGTTGCATTAACTGGTAGCTCCATCACCCACAATATCAAAACGGAAACTACGCAGTTTGTTGCTTTAAACATTTGGACACATATCAAAAGTATATAGAAAAAATTTTAAGATAAAAAAAAATCAAGTCCGGGTTCACGTGACTCTATTCGAGGAAATAAAATTTAAGAAGAACATATAAATTTAAAAAATTAACGACAACACATGTTATACTGCTATAATATCTTTGACGTCATTAATATATTGTCAACAATTTATTTTTAATTCCTAGTCGTTTATCAAAATAAAAAAAAAATTTTAAATCAATAAAATAAACTAATAAATTATTTAAAAAATATAAATCTTTTTTTTTTTTATTATTTTTTCTTTCTGTTATTTTAATTTACATTTAGTTGAAACTATAAATCAAAAACATGAGGGAAAGATTAGCTGAGAAACTTACAAATATGTTTCTTTTTTTGTTCAATAATTTCGATCGAAATAATCGAGGTATTATCAAGTCTTCCCTGTGAAATTTCTACTTGCGATAGCGGTAAAGCGCATTGGAACAATTTCGATTGAGTGCATATAAGTTCACGGGATCGGAATGAAAATAAATTGTACATTGAAATAAATAAATTTAAAAAAAAAAAAAGTGATGAGACGAGATGATGCACATATATAGAACATGTACTGTATGATACATATGTCGGCACTTATTTTATTTATATTTTTTTTGTTAAAAAAATACCCACACGTGGTCGACAGACGCGCGAACATTCGATATTTTTGCTGGCCTAATTGGAAGCCTCTTCTCTTCATATATAACATCAACAGACAAAAAAATTATCGATGAATTTCTGATAATTAACCCCACTATCATGATCATTCAGACACTCATATCCACAAAAATCAATTTCACTCAGTTCTCATCTCTTCACGTCCAATCGAATCATTTATTTCATTTTTAACTGACATTTATTGGGCCCCAACTTGGATACATAAATTTTATGTTTAATTTTTTTATAAATAAATTTAAAATATATTTTTATTAACTAAGATTAGATGTTGTTTTATATTGAGACATAATTTTTTCTAAATATACATAATTAGCTTATCAATGACAAACTTCCCCTTAAGTGTGTAAAAGTGCTGCTGGTGCTGTTGAAAAATAAATTTGTTCGTTTTCGTGAGAACCCTTTTTCTTTATGCATTAATATAGACATTTTTTTGTTTATTTTTATTTTTTTCATGATCGTGTGTCCCTTCTTATGAACGAAAACAGCCCGTTGTGTCGTCTCATCTTGAATTTTTTCTTGCACACGCATATGCCAAGACTAAAAAGATGCAAACCTTGAGTGGCTTCAAGTGGTACCCGCCCTGTATATACTGTCTTCTCCTTGTTATATTACGACAGCTTTTTTTCTTTTACTCAAAACAAAACATCCATATAATAAAAACAGACTATTTGAATTTTGGAAGATGAAGAAAAAAATATAAAAACGATCTCTTGTGTTGAAATGCTTTCACTGACTAAAAATGAGAGGGAGTTTGACGATGATAATGACGATGATGATGATGATGATGATGATGATGATGATGATGGGATAGAATGTGTACATAGAGTAGCATACAAAATTGAAAAGTTTATTTATATAATAGTTAAATGCATGAATGAATCGATGAAAAATAACTCAGATATTTATCTATTTAGTACAACGGTTATAAATTTAATTTCGTGGGAATGAAAATAAGGTGTGACATTAAGATAAATAAATAATAAAAAAATCAATTAATAAATAAAATAATAAATAATAATAAAAAATAACAAACAGATAATGGTTATTGAAGAAGAAGAAGAAAAAAAAATTTATATAAATAAATTTTATAAAGCACTTGGTTATTTGAGAATGATGAATTATTTGAAAGAGTTTGATGGAGAATGTTGGGGGTGTTTTTCAATGGGTCCAGGTGTGTTGTCTAATCACGAGCTAATGAGGGTTCATCGACCTAGTAAATGTGTATATAGTTGATTGAGAAGAGGGTAACCGGATAGTCACGGTAAACATAAATTTTTCTACATTTCTTCTCTTTGAGTTGGTACAACTACAACACTGCCACCCTCGTGATCTTGCAATTGCATCAAAACGTGGCTGAGTTTGAGCAGGAAAAAAGTTGATACTAGAGGACCCGCAGTCACACAATCCACGTGGGAAGAGCAACCACATATGATTCTTCTTTTTCTATATCAGCATCTCTCTCATCATCCCTTTTTTATTTCTTAAAATTAAATTTCTCGTTGCTTGTATTTTATTTTCATTGAAATATTTTTTTTTTTATTATCTAATTTTCTCTTGTGGCCTCTTGTTGTTGTTGTTGTTACCCAAATCTCAAACAATGAATCTCTAGGATCTCATTTGATTAGAACTCAATCGACAATTAATTGACTTTTAATTGGCTAATTAATGTAATTTTTACGATGTGATACTTGCGATATGCATTGATTATCTTTTACTTTGTTAGTTCATTTCACATGGTAAATTAATTTAATTATAAATCAGTTTTTTTTTTTCAAATTATTTTCATTATTATAATATTTTTTAATCAACTATAGACGTAATTATTGAGTTTTTATTTTTAATTTAAATTTTATAAACCCCATTGTCTGCAGTAAATTTGATGATGTCAAGTATTTTTTATTTTTTTTTTTACTTAAATTTTATTATTTTTCATCATTTTAACGTTCATTATTTTTTATAAGCTTTTTCTGAGGTAGCTGAAAGAGCGTCACAGAGAATATTCAACTCCATTATCATTCGGCATGGTAAATTACAAGTCAAGAAGACTAAAAGTATTAAAAAATAAAAAATAAAAAATTCTAATTAAGATACAAAAGTTGGGTGACATGATTAAAATAATAAACGTTATAAATAAATCTTGATAAACTATAAAATTATAATCAAGAATATAATAAAAGCAAAAATAAACTTTAAATTTTTTGAAGAAAAAAAAATTGACATACTTTGTTTGGACAATTGTTATTTGACAATTGGAATTTCGAATTGGTTTGTTAATTAAAATTATTTTTAAATGTCGAGGGGAAATATATATGTGCAGGTAATGATTTGACATGTCACGTAGAATATATACGTGCGAATGAAAACAAGAAGTGCCGCATTGTCATTGTTGTTATTATTATTGTTGTCGGTATGAATAAAAAAATGAAATGAAAAATTTTACATCAAGATGGACGAGCAAGTTGTTAGTGTGGCTGACCATGCATGGTTTGCAGTTACGCACCTTCAACAGCTGTCTTTTTCCTCTTCTTTATAACTATTTTTTTTCATTTTTAAAATTTTTTTTTCAAATGGTCTTCTCCACGTCTTGAGCAGCTCGCCTCGAACCAAGAGTAATTTGAGCTCGTGCCAATAGAATCAAAAGAATTTTATTTTTTCAAATCGAGAGAGTCAAAAAATCGATCACTTTTTGCTCTCTCTCTCCCTCTTTCGATACAAACTAAATTTTTACTTTTTATTTTCTCGATTTTTTATAATGCCTTATTCTTTTTTTGCCACTTTCATTTCACAAGGAAATTTGATGGGCGACCGATGATTGCTCGTGATCTTGCTTTGCGTCCAACACTCGTCAATTTTTTTCTCATTTATTTTTTTTTTTTTTAAATGCATTTGTAACCACATTCGACATGAACTTCACTATAAATAAAAATAATAATTTTTTTTTTTTTTAATAATAAATAAATAACAGCAAAATTTAATTCCAAATGAAATATGAACGATCACAGGTTTTCTTGTTTTATTTTATTATTTTAATTTTTTATTCCTTTTTGGGACCAGAGTCTCGTATTTCTCGTTCTCAATCATTTTTTTTTTTTTTTTTTTTCGTCTGAAATTGTTTTGAAAGATTCTTGATTGATTTGACTCATCGTCCTTGATATTTTTTTATTGGCAATATCATTTATGGAAAAAATGTCACCTCTTCTTGGAGGCACGATACTCATGAGAGACAACTCGTTGGTTATTTTCATTTTATTTCAATTAATATTTCATTTATCTGTGCTCTTGTTGATTATATTTATCTTTATTTTTTGATTTTATATTTTATCCGTGAAAAATTGGGGTGAGAAGAGAAGGCACAATTGCAATTTAAGATGCTCGTTTAGATAACCCTATGGACCTTTGGTCATTCGTCATGGCCAAGGGTCGCTTATAGAACCTCGTTGATGTCTCTTCATTCTTTTAATTTTTTTTAATAATAAAAAAAATTTATTTCTGAGTACATGCCGACAATACAGAGAATTTACGAGGCAATTTTGTTGAACGATTATTTTTCATCAGTACACTGAAACTTCCAAAAATCTTTGGATCTTTATCCACAAGTAAATTTTTACTTCATTATTTACTGGTATTAACTTTTTTAAATCAAAAAAAAAAATATATCCCCTTGATATATCCATTTTTTTTTATTATTTTAAATCGTTTTAAGTCGTTTACTTGAAATTTTTTTATATATCTCATTTATTTTCTATTACCATTAAGGAAAAAAAAATCATTAAAATTTTAAAATTTTATTGAGTCAATAAAAAATAATTTCGTAATGTCGATATAGTTGAGCTGTACTCTGATTGATCTAAATGATATTAAATACAATTCACACTTTTTTTATTGCTTGAAATATTTATGTAAAAATAAAATTTTTAATTTTTATATATGACCATTGAAATACATGATTTTATTTGACTTGAGACTTGAGTAATACTGTAAATTGTCATGGAGGTCTATTTGCTAGTTGCACGCCCGCAGTGAATACATATTGTGTTCTGTCATAAACATTTATTATTCGTTGTACTTGCTATGAAATATTTTACAACTGAGTTATATTTGTATAATATTTATTACTTTTTTTTTTTTTTTAACGCTTAATTTGCCTCTGAAGATGCTGCAAGTCACTGGCACTTTTTAACTTGTATTTTCTCAACATTGTCTTTTTGTAAATTAATGTTTTGTGTTATTTTTTTTCCTCTCAATATTCAAATTATCTACACATGAATTAAAAACTATAACTTTAACAAGAACCTCATTAAAATTTTTACAGCTTAAGATATTAAATTTTGCTAATTTTTTTAATTGAAAATACACTTAAACACTTTGAATATTTGAATGAAAAAGCTGATGAAAATATAGAAATAATAAATTAACAACATTGCGGTATCTTCTTTGATAGTAATTTCTTCTTCCTTTTGGATTATCTGAGGGTCTCTTATCCGATAAAAGCTGGATGATGATGATGATGATGATGACAACGACCACCAGCGTCAATCACACAATATCTTAAACTCGTACTCACTCAATCTTTAAATCAACATTATAAAAATCATTAAAATCTTATTCACTGATTTTATAATTAAACACACACACATTTATTTTATTACTTCAAAGTCAGTGCTTCCGCATCGTCATTTTTCAAAATAGATAAATAACAATAAATTATCATTAAAATAGTAGTAAATATTTTTTTATTTCATCTCATTTAAACATATTATTTAACTATTTTTTTTTTATAAATATAAAATATATCCTAGTCACTCAATTTTATACAGATAAATATAAAATTAGATGATTTTATTTATAATTAAACGTATTATTTAAAAATTACATTATATTTTATGATGATAAATTTTTACTATGATTTTTTTCCATAAGAAAAACTTTTTTAATACTCAATTTTATGCAATTTTAAATTTTTTAAAAATATAATTTGCATGATATTGGCATGAAAATCAATATAATATCTCAATCGTTGATATAAATTATTATCATCATTATTGAGAGTATGATTTACAACATAATATTTATATAAAATTCAAATCGATAATGCTGAACTGAGCAATTCACATGAATGTACATTGCAATGATATTTCTCTGTTGTATTAAAGTGAAATATTTTTTTATTAGCATCATTACGATCAAGAAAATAAATAAATAAATATGAATATTGTTTGATGAAAAGAAAAACAAACTTGACGATTAAGCTTTGGCCATCAGAAAAATAAATGTACATATCTCTATGTAAAATATGTATTCAAACTACATTTATTTTATTTTTTAAATAACCTGATGTTGTCGATAATACCGATACCAAATCGAATCGTGCAAGTATAATGCAAAATTTATAAAAAAAACTAAATAAAAATGTGTGAGCCACAGTTTCATGATGTGCATAATGAAAGTTTCAAATGAATGTGTTTTTATTTTTCAACATCAAGACTGGTTGTTGTTGTGGTTGTTGTTGTTGTTGTTGTTGTTGTTGCAATAGTGGTGTGATGTTGATAGCTACCAGAGTGTAACTTTATTGCCAGTTGATCGTGATTGATACTTGACTGGTTCTTTGCTATATTTGCAATACGCATGTACATCTTCTAAGCCATCAATATCATCAGCTTCCATGTCACTACAAACTAAACGTATACGGGATTATAAATTTTTTCTTCTTTCATTTCAATTCAAACATTTCATACAAGTTTCTGTCACTCAAATCAATTATTCTTTTACTTTTATATATATATTTTTTTAAATTTTATTAACAGGTCAACAAACTCTTGAATTTTTCTTTTTAATTATTTTTAATTTAAAAAAGATTGATCATATTATTCTCTCAATAACAAGGAGGAGAAAGAAAAGAAAAGAAAAAACATTAAATGATTATATATTACATAAATTTAAAAAATAAAAATAACTTTAATTAAATTTTAATTTAATTTGTTTCAGTTGTACATCAAAATATGTTGGAGAATATTGTCAGCACTTAAATCCATGTCACAAAGGTCCACGTTGTCAGAATGGTGGATCATGTCGTGTTAAAGAAGCAATTGATGGTGGAAATCCATCATTTACATGTGTTTGTCCAGTTGGATTTAGTGCAAGTCTTTGTGAAATACCAATTGAAAATGCATGTGATTCAGATCCATGTTTAAATGGTGCCCAGTGTCTGCTGAAATCACTCGATGAGTATACATGTACCTGTACACCTGGATTTACTGGTAATTATAAAATGATTCAGATCAATGATACACTTAATGAGGCATATTTTACATAACATTATATTCTTAGTAATTTAAATTGTTGGCTGATTTCTATATGAGTCATTTAAATAAGCTATTTTTCATACAATTTTTTGGCCTTGATTTTGTTGGTACTGCCATGATGAAAGCAATAAAATATAAATAATATTAAACTAGACGATGATGAAATATCTATAAAAAAATATATAAATAATTGTGTTGAGAAAATAAATATAGATATTGAAATATTTAATTGTCATAAATGCAAATGGAAAAAAATTAAAAATTCTTATAATCAATTCATTGTAATTTGCGTAGGCCAATAATCAAGGCTGAAATTGTTGATTTTTTTTTTTCATTTTATCATGGGCAAATAAGTGCCGTTATATTACCAATGCACCAACATAATTATTATGTATATTCGAGATGTCAAGTTGGTAAGATAGTCAACGAGGTGTGACCAAATCTTGCTTGCCTTAATTATTTTATTTTTCAACTTTTATATTTTATTCTAATTTTATTATTTTTATCATTTAATTGCTAATTTTTCTTTCCGTGAGAAAATGAAATATATTTCTTGATGTGATTATTAATATTTATATCTGTCATTGTCAGTTGGTGTATGTATTTTTTTTTTTTTTTTGTTGATATATTTAATTATCTATTTATTTTATTTATCTTTTTTGTATTCCGTTATGCAGTTGGATATTTAATTGGTGGTGATGATGATTTTAAAAAGATTTTCATAAAAGCACGTGCTTGAGCCTTGAAAGTTGACAAATAAATCTAGATACAGAATTTTATTATCTGCTGTTGTATATATGTATAATTGCTGAGCAATGTGGCGGATCCTTTGGACTCAGATCAGGACAAGAAACCTGCGGAGAATGCAGAAGCAGCTAGTAATGTAATTACTTCCACTCATCAACGCTGCCAGTTAAATACCGACTTTCAATTTATCTTTAGCTTGACAATTTTAAAATAATAAAAATAAAATACATTTATATTTTATTAGCTAAATACATGTTACAAAATATATTTAATTACATTTTTAATTTTTTTTATTTATTTTTTTATTCCAGGTGTTCATTGTGAAAGACAAGATTATTGTGCATCTTCGCCTTGTAAAAATAGTGCAGAATGTCATTCGCTATCTGACAATTACAGATGTACATGTGCTACTGGATTTACTAGTCTAAATTGTGCTGATGATATTGATGAATGTGTTTTTAAGCCTTGTGTTCATGGAACCTGTCAAAATACTCATGGATCATACAAGTAAGTCTTGCAATTTGTTTAATTTTACAAAATATCTCATTATGTACTCGCAGATAGATCATATTTTTTGCATTTAAAAAAAATTATACAATACAAAATTGATAATTTATATTACGTCTACCATTTAATGCGTGAAGAAAATTTAAATGTGTAGTCGTAATAATCAAAATTATATAGACCTGGAAAGTATTTCCATATTGGTTGAGATGCGGCTCTTGTGACTATGCACTATAACAACTGCATATGGTATCGATTTTACAGCCTATATTTATTGTTTTTTTTTATTTTATTTTGCTCCAACTCATTCGTAATAAATATATATAATATATTTACAATCATCATTGTTGTTGTTGTTGTTTTTTTTTTCTACAATAATGATTACCTAAACCGTTTGTTGCGGGAGCATGTGTGCGCGTCTTCGTGATCACAGATGATAGAGACCAAGTGCATCAGCTAATGGCTTTTCCCACTTTAACTTACAAGCCCAGCATACTCAGTTTGTAAAGAAGATGATGATAATGATGAAAAAGACACTCTACCAGCAAGAAGATAACATAAAACAGACAGCAAGAAAGAGAAAATAAAAGAGAAATTATTAATTTAAAATTGTATATGCAGCAAAAGAGTGTCGTCGTCGTCGTCGTCGTCGTCATATTGAAATATTTTTACTGCAATTACCGATTGATCACGGACAAGTTGATGTTGGACTTGGAAGCCGATGACAACGCTACGGATGAAGAAGAACAATCACACGGATTATTACAAATTCAACCAGTAATTCAATGCTTCAGAAATGTATTTTATATTTCTTGGTTCTACCGCATTAATAGCATCATGAAATGCAGAAGAAGAAGAAAAAATATCAAATCATTGTTATATCTAGAACAACAAAATATTGAAATAAAATATTTAAGAAATTCGTTGGTAATTGTGGAGTAATTTTGTGGCTAATTGAGTGACGACATATAATATTTTATCAAAAGAATTAGACATGTTAAATGTTGACTAGACGATATACTGGATAAAAAAAAATTGACATACATGAGATGATGATGATGATGAAATTAGTTTGATATAATATTCTTCTTATTTTGTAAATAATTATTCAGTATGATTGATTATTTTAATTTGATATAAATGTGAATATATTTTCTTGTTTAAATTTAATAGAGACTTTGTTGGGCTCAGACGTTTCATGCTTGATCATCATCACCAACTAGTATGTTATTAAAGTGTTGTAGTTTGTTAGTCGACATGCAATGTACTTTTATCTTGACACTGATAGGTGGATCATAGATTTAATATTGTCCATTGATTATTTTATTAAACATACTAATTTTTGTATCAACTGTCCAGCTGCATTTTGATACAATTGCACTTACGTGTTGATAATACTCCCTCGGGAAATCATCCACATCATTGCTCCCACGAACAATACCTTTTTTAAATACATAAATTTATTTATACAAATTAAAATTATTTTGCTATATCTGTGTATGAAATATTAAGACTTTTTTACGTGGGTTGAATTGACCAATGTTTATTTATTTATTTGTTTTTTTTTACTTTGACTTTGCTTAGTCATTCAAAATTTTTTAAACGTATATAGAAAATAACCCTGATTACTTGGCAATTTATATACATATTTTTTCAAGTGTTAAATTAAACTTATCAACTTGTAAAATTTGCATATAAAAAACTAACACGTGAAGTAACTGAAAATTATTTTTTAAACCAGTTACACAGTAGTTCAGTGAACTTGCTAATAAATCATCAACTTTTTTTTATTTCAAGCTTAAATTTGTTGAAATATTTCAAGTATAGATGAGTTTTTGAGAGTCAAAATAAATTAAACAGGTAGTTTATATATGAAAATATTAAATCAACAATAAATATGTAGAAAATAAAATGAGTTAGGGTAATTTAACAGGCGTGAGCAATCAATCCTTGTGGTCTAATTATTTACTTGTAAGGCGTGTCGGCATGTCAACGTCTATCAATTTCGTTGACACACTCAAAACACTCAATAATAATGTTGATATTATTAATGATTATTATAAAAATATATATCACCACTCTCTTTTGTTATTTTTTATATTTTTTTTTTTTTTGCATTAATATATTCAAACACCTCACACAACGAATGTATGACTCGTTGAAAAGGTGACTTTCATTCTTCCATCGGCTTCACTCATTAATTCATAATTACAGAATTTTTTTTCTCCACAAATGTTATTTTAATATATTATAAAAATAATAAAATATTACATTTCAATGTTAAAAATATTTTAGTATATTTAACTTTTTAAAAAGCCTGACCTTATCGAGACGAGTTTATTTTTTAAAATGAAATTTATTTATAAAAATGACATTGACGCTGTTTTGTTGATTATATTTTTCAAAGTTGCTAGAAAGTTGTGAAGAAAAAGAGAAAAAATAAAAGGATGTGGTTTAATATCGCGTTTAAATTTACAAATATTTTTTTGCTCAACTTATGTTCCGAGTGTGAATGATGACAATAACTGATGCAACGATTGTCAGGTCGATTGTCGTGGGAAATTTGTTGTTTTTTGGTTCCGTCAGCTCTAGTCAATTCATTAATAATACAAATGTTCTAACACTTTTATATTTTCTAAATATAACGCAGTTTAAATTCTCGCACAGTTGCGTAATTTATTTCAATGCAAAATATAATTTATTTTTGCTTCATTGGTGTAATTAAATTACATATGTTTATGGTAAAATTTGAATAAATTTATAATTGCGCAATGAGTTGACACATTGAAATCATTGTAGCTTGTCCTTCGTATTAGAATATTAGATGCATTCCGTTATCGTTAAGGTATTTTCTTATAATTTAATTTAGTAAAACGCGTGACTTGAGATGCAAAGTAGAACGGAATTGCGTGATTACACCGCAAGTGCGTGCGTTGATGTTAAAAAAATTTTCCCAAGCTTTTATTATAATATTATATTTTATTATAATATTATTTTTTTGTCTACAAAAATTTAAAAAAAATACAAACATTTTTTACATATAAATAAATAATACAAGCGATAATTAAAAAAAATTCATACGAAAATTTAATCAACGCAAGCAAAGCGCGCATAAAATGAACAAAATTAAAAATTGATGTGATCGAAATGCTTTATTATAAATTTACTTTTTAAAATTATATTCTCGTATATATATTATAAAAAAAAAAAATTGATTGCCTCGTAAAAATTGCATCAGTGTTCATCATCAAAAAAAAAAACTCAAATCAGCTTTTTAAATATTTTTTTGTCTATTCACATGTTCATCTTCGTGTTAAATTTATATTTTCTCATCCTTCCAATTTGACGTCAATGAAACACCATAAGATCAGAGAATCTCAATCAACCGACATAAAATTTTCTGATGTTATAAACTGCTAATGACATAACAGGTCAATTTCTTGCTTTATTTTTCCCGCTTCCTTAATTACAACGATGATTTTAAGTCAAATTTTAAAAAGATACCGCAATATGTTAAATAATTTTAACAATAAAAGCTCTGTCAGATGAAAAAAGAAAAAAACCTTTCGGAACAAAGCAATTGAATCAAGTTAGAGCCAAAAATAAAAGATTAACACCGAGGGCTACTGAAGACCAAAATATGCAAGCATGATCATTCGCACCCAGGTACATGAAGAATTGAATAAAAAAAAAAAAAAAATCTACACAGCGACAAAAGAAAAAATAACAAGAAAAAAAAAGCATTTGTGAACAGGTTGCTCGCGCCTCAGGAGGCATTAATGCTTAGATACTGAAGTCTTAATTGGCATACGTATAAATATATCCACCGATGGCTGATCGCGTGCCTAATTAATTAGCCCTTGAAGGACAATAATTAATTATGTAGGTAGGTGAATAATAAAAGATTAAAATAAACTCTATGTTAATCGAAAAATGAAAACATCAAAAAATGAATATTAAACATGAATGATCGAAATAAAATAAAAAAATTGATGTCGATCGCGTGGAACAATGTTTAAACTACTTTTCAAGTTTAATACATATAAATATATCCGTTTGAAATTCCACATGTAACATATATGGTATTTGATGAGGAAAAAGAGGCTTGCATTTCCGTTCGCAATATGAACAAGTTTTTGATTTTTAGCTTGATCGAACGGTATTTGATATTTAAGTTATTTTTGTGGATCAATTTTTGCGTCTGGTCTTCAGATCAACACACACACACACACAAATAAAAAAGTATATATATAAATCATTACTTGACACACATACTGAAACAATAAAAATAGGATGATGAGAAAAAGAATATCTTTAAAATGGCCCCAGGGATCAGACTGGTTCCCCGACTGACATATTTTTTTTTGTTTTTTAAAATTCTCAAAAATACACAAAAATTCCATTTTTAAAATGTATATACTTATAACTCGTTTGAGTACTCTTTCTATCTAATCTTTTTTCCATGAAATATAAACTCTCATAATCTCAAAATTTTACTTAAAATATATACATCTTGTGCAACGCTCCCTTCTGCTTTGATCAATTAAGAAAAAGAAAAAAAAAAATTAGTGTGGTCATGGTTTTGAATTTGTCCTCATAAGTTTATTTATTTTTCACAAGAAGGATTTATTTTTATACACAACCAAGCATTATTAGAATAGCAAAAAAGGGGGCATCATGAGAAACACATTGGTCTGTCATGGGGTATTAAATGGTCTACTGGGGTTAACTTTTTGGTCTAACGTAACAGAGCCCCCCTCTAGAATTTCAAAAGGGAAAAAATCCGTTCCCATTGTAAATGAATTTTCCCTTAATACTTAACTTCCCCCCTGTTCTCTCTTCCAATGTTGCATGGTCTTTTTTTTTTTTTTTCTTACTGTACACCCTACCCTATCTCTATGACAAACAAGTGAAAATTAAACTACATATTTTATGATAAATTTAATCACTGTATGTCATCCATAACCTAAGTGTTTCAAAGCTCTTTTTTTTTTTTATTAATTTTTCTAGTATAAAATAGTTTCAAGTACTATAATTTGGTGATGTTTTATAAATTTAATAATCAATAAATAATATAAAACAGTTTAGAGTGACTTTTTGGTCGTCTGTTCTGTCAAGTGCAAGAATTAAAGATAAAAATAATATGGTCCATCCGAGAAATTGTGGATGAAAAAAAATAATAAATATATAGAAAGAGAGTGGGATGTGATTATGTGTTTGTGTATATAAGTGTTTGAGTCAGACTCAAATGGAATTCTCATCTCTTTTAATCCCGCGGGGCAATATACAAGCATAATGTTTAGCTTGTGAAGCAAGTAGTATAAAAAAATGTAAAAAGTAAAATTTTAAGTATAAGAAATGTAAGGAGAAGGGATTGGGCCTTAGCCGGGATACAACCGAAGATTGCCGAATCATTCAAGCGCCCTCTCTGTGGTACACGCGGGAACGTTTTAGCCAGTTGGTCTCCAGGCGTCGAAACGCACTGATTTATTTCACAAAACTCTCGGGATTTTTATTTATTTATTTATATTATTATTAATAAAACTATTGATTTAACATTTTAAAAAATTATTATCACTATTATTACAATATAAAATAGTGTCAATGTGTTGAAAATAAAAAAAAAAAGTGTTTAAATAAATATTTTACTCCAAAATAAAATAACATAAATATCTATAAATTATTTTTTGACACTATTCAAGTAATAGAAGAAAAAAAAAAAAAGGAATACAAGTTAATTTGGGAATAATGTTTAAATTATTTGTTGATGTGTTTAATACGTGATTTAAAGTGTCGATATTATTTAGCCAATGATTTGGCAAC
The DNA here is from genome assembly GCA_030523065.1 of Aphidius colemani. NCBI lineage: Eukaryota > Metazoa > Arthropoda > Insecta > Hymenoptera > Braconidae > Aphidius > Aphidius colemani. Next base: position 19,851 of record JAPYYR010001783.1, read on the forward strand.
GCCTGGTGGTACATAAACGTTAATCCATCTCACTTATTCGGACTATTCCCGACATGGATACCACGTTGATTCGTCGTAACACAGGATAAAGGCAATTTGAACGAGTTTAGGTGGCTCGAGATAGTAGTGCCTCATCTCTTTACACATAATATTATACATATACTCTGTACCCATCATCATCATCATCATCACCATCATCTCTGTGTGTTTGTACGCGACGGCTATAATCATTTCTATACAAATTAAAATATAAAAAAATATATATTATACATTTTTATTTCTTGTACAAGACACTTGATTAAAACAATATTAATTTCAACTTGTTGTCAACTTGTTTTTCAACTAAAAAATGACAGCTTGAAAAATTAAATTAACAAACAATGTTGCCATTTTTTCATCAATTGGGAACGTGACAGTGGGCTATCTGAGTTAAATATTGATAAATAAAGCAAATAAAATTAATAAATTCAACTAAAACTGTGATAGTCATATGGATTTTAAATGTTATAAATGAATAAATTATTGTAAATATAGTTTTAAATATTTATATATCTTAATTAAGGTGCAATTATTAGATAAAAATATATTTATAAATTTATTGGTGATAGCGTAGTGCAATATTCAAGGAAAACATACAAATAATTTATAATAAAAATTTGTTTAATCATTTTTATGTGTTAATTATAATCATTGGATACAAGTGCTCAAAGTGTTGTGTGAAAATTCAAAAGAAAAAAAAAAAGAAATTAATCAATATAATTTAAAGGATATAAAGTGATAAAAATAAAAAGTTAATTTTTGTTGAAATATTCAAGTGTTTACCATAGTGAAATGGAATATCAAAGTGTTTTTTATATCAAAATATGAGGACTACGCCTTTTGGATTATCGTGTAACACGAATTATTGTGAAAATGAAAATCACGAGTGTCTTCCTGGTGCTCTTGTTAGCAGCGAGTTCGAGGTTCGCCTCTATTTTATTTTTATATAATTTTTAAATGTCACATGACTTTTTTTTTATTTCAATTAAAAGTTATCTTGCCACTGTATCCATCAAACTTGAGACTTGTGGGAAATAGAAAATACAGAGAAAAAAAATATAATAATTTACTTTTTTTTGTATAAATAAAAAAAATAACAGCTCATTTTCATTGATTTGATGAGTTTTACGTTAACATCAGCGATTATTATGCAGAAATATGATCTATCTCATGCGATATAACTTGTCATGTGATACAAATTTATAAAACAATGACAGCATTGTTGATTTTTAAAAAGAAAAAAACTTATTTTGCATATTTTTTCCCTCAACTTTTTAATTAAATTAATTTTTTATTTATTCAATCAATGCAGATTAATTTAATTATTTTTATTTTTCTAGATGTATGTGTACAACTGGTTACACTGGACAAAATTGCGAAAGCGAATATATACCCTGTGATCCATCACCATGTGCAAATGGTGGGTCTTGTCAGCAATTGGATAAACTTTCATATGAATGCCACTGTCCCGAGGGTGAGTCATGCACAATTAAATTTAACCTAGAAAATAAATTATATTTATTAGATATTTCGATATATTTTTGGCATCATCAGTATGTTGAATATTCATTCAGTCATAAAAAATTATATATATATATGATGAAATTATCACAAATAATTTCCTGTATTTGTATTATTTAATTCCCACGATTTTACGCCTTGAACTCATTTTTTTTATTAATATTATCAGGTAGACTTTTTTTTTTTTACAATTAAACGGATGTATGTGTCTTTCAAATATGATGAAAAGTATAAATACCATTTACATGTATTTTTAATTTGAAATTATTTTTCTATTTCACTTGATTAAATGGTTTGCAAAAAAAAAATAAGAAACACACACGCCAAGAGTTGCCTTCACGCCTGGCTAACTATATTGTCCAATAAAGAAAAAAATATAATTTTTATATATGAGGACACATAACATACACAAAAGTCATTTTACCATCAAGTTGATTGTCGACTTTGTTTGCTCATGACTGTATATTTTTTAATTTCATTTTTATTATGGTTACGCTTGGCTTGCGCGTTTGACAAAGCAGTAAAGTAATTTCTTCAAGTAAAAAAAAAAAAAAAAAATATAAATAAATATAAATAAAGTGTCTCAAGTCACCCTTGAATATGTCTGAGAATCAAAAGTAGTAACAATTATATTTTGGCTATGAAATTGAACCCTCATGAACTCATTAAAATTCAAGATAAGACAAAGTGTTCCAGTGTCTGGTTACGCGTAGTTGGTCGTGTTTTGAATGTGAAAAAAAAATAAATACATTAATACATGTAATTCACGTTGATTTAACTTGATGTCAGTAAAGTAGTAAACGAGCTTTTGGCGAACAGAATATAGATGAGTGTGTTGTGGTGGCTAAAGTAATAGGACAGTAATAGTTACAGCAAATTAACCATCAACACATAAACATTCATAAACGGAAGCATTGTAACAACATTTGTACTCTTTTTTTTTTGTTATTTATATTTTTAATTTTGACTATTTCGTTGGATACTTTTAAACAGGGTGGGTGGGAATGGGGAGAGTAGAAATGAAAAGAAAAAAAAAAAAAACCCCATACTCGGAATGACATGTTCATTATAACGTGAATCAACGAGGTGGATGGTTAATTTGATGCCTAGGGTCAGCCTAGCGTGGCCTTCTCAGTACACCAATTGTACAATGCGTTTTCTTGGCGTCTTTCTTTATCAAGAATAATACTTTTTCCCAGGCGGACCACAACCGTGGCGAAGACGACCCCACCTCATATCCTCCTTCTCCCTATTTTTTTTTCATTTTTATATATTTATTTATTTATTTTTATCTTCTACCCACTCATATATGCATTATGCACATACACATCTTCAATTCGTTCACGCGTGCCTACCTACGTGATTTTTTATTTATTTTTATTTCCATAAAATTATTTTTAAAATCACCTTTGAGTGGTTTTTTTTTTTTATTCGATGGAAATAATAAAAAATTGTGGCAATGAAAATTGAATTTAAATTTATCAATCGATTGCATTTTACTTGAATATATTTTGTAGATGATGATGATGATGATGATGATGATGATTGAGATGGGATAGGAGAGAATACATAGGGTAGGGTGGTCTTGCTTTTGATACAGAGTAAACTCTTTTAGCTTTTAACGTAGAAAATATCAAATACTTTGCTGAATTTCATTGCTTGTCGATAAAGATTACATTTCTCATTTTATTCTCTTCCTCAAGATGTACCATCAGCATACTTCTATGTCTTTTACGTTTATATATATACACATGTACAAGTTGCATGGCAACTCGAAGTAAATAATAAAATATACTGAATAAAATTTTCAAGACAAAATAGCAAGTATTTTATATATATTCTTTTTTTTTTAAAACTTTTGTATTGTAAAATAACAAGTTGAAAGTGTCTTTGAGTAGGGAAAAATGGATGGTTTACAGGATAGACTTACATACATTGATATTGAGAAAAACAAGTTGGTTAAACTTTGATTTATATTATTTGCACGAGCATAAAGTGCGTAGCACAGAAATAACAGATAATCAGGAAATTGTATATATAAAAGCATCAAATTCTCTACAAAATATCTAAATATTTTTATAAAAAATCGTACAAATTTTTTGTAAATAATATTGAGAGAAAATAAAAAATTAATTGAATAATTTGATTGATGATAAATTAAAATTTCGCAACAACATAATTTACTTTGACATGTCAAATACAAAGCAATAAATAATCACCTACAATTTTTTTTATTGTTAAACCCTGGGTGGTATAGTTGACTAAATAAAAAATAGTAAAAATTTCTGATACGTGGGTTGATGAATAAATGACTTGAAAAAATAAAAATGAAATAAAAAAAAACGAACCAGATCCTTTAATCTTTATACTGTTTATATTTAAAAGACTCAAGTTTCCATCTTCTTTTGTGTATGAATATAACATATACGGTCTATTACGTGTTCAATGGTCTTCTTGGACAACTAAAACCCATGAGAGAGCAAAGATCCAGTTACACAAACTGTTATCGCACTGTCAGCCATTAAAAATTGCAAAAAGTAAAAAGTTCTTAAATATTTTTAAAAAAACACTGTGTCATATACAAGTGTGTATATAAATAACAGAATTATGCTGATCACTTAATTTTTTTTATAAGAGAAATTTAAACGACCTCGCATACTTGTATATATCTTTATAATTTGTTATTTCTTAAATTATTATTACATTAGCCTTGAAGATGGAATAAAAAATAAAATAATATATAAGAGCTCACTTTTAAACTATGAGATTTGCCTCGAAGCTAGAGCATGATTTTGCATACACAAAATAAAAATAATATTAAGATAAAGAAAAAAATTACACTATAGTGTTATTTTACGTACTTGAATGTATAAATTTACCCATGGCTGTGTAGTTTACTGTGAACGTGAACGTGATTTTTAAAATCACTGCCTTCTGTTGGGTTTTTATTATTTTATAAATTTTCATTCTAGCAGCTTAGTTATTTCACCAAAAAAAAAAAAGAATCAAATATCAAAATAATAAATTTAATAAACATACATTTATTATTAACATAAATATTTAATAAAAAAAAAAAAATCATTTAAATATTTTTGTTATTTTTTAAATAACGAACGGACATGTAGAATAAAAATAAAAAATACATTTAAAAATACAGTCCCAATATATATGCAAATAAAGGTACCGATAGTTATTCTGTTTCGATGAGGAGGCACTGAATTAATCCAGATTTATATCCAATGCTTTTATCCACCAGTAGCATCAACCAGGGCGTGTAATCGTGCCTCTTATATTTGTACGATAATACGAAGGCGTATAAATAAACATAATTTTTTTATCATTTATTTTTCTATTTTTCATTTGAAATAATACAAAACATATTATTCGTTTATTACATTATAAATATATACAAGAATTATAATAATAATGCCCACGTTTTGCTACCAGTTTGATGTAATTTTTTTTACAAAAATTAATTTTTTTTTTGAGTTAAAAGTAAATATTATTAAATATTATTAAATTAAAAAAATTTGGATGTATAAATGATAAAACGTGCTGAGTTTGATAGATTAAAAATTGATATTATTTTGAAAAACATTTAGTCCTGGAGTGCAATTTTGAGATAAAAACAATAGCTGAGTTGTTATGTATGTGATCATGGATATACAAGTTGCATAGATGACTTGGCCGTAAAGATTGTTGTATTTACCTCGGTAAGGTTACATACTCTAGAAGTCAGTTGACCTTTTTATGGTTTTACTTTGCCCCTGATGTATTCCCATAAATGTGGACATGTATTTTTATTTTTTTAAACTTTATTTTTCTTCAATTTAATATTCGATAACAAATTATATTTTTAATAATAAAATAAATATAATTTTAATTTTTAATTATTATTTTTTATAGATTTAAAATCATTTTATTTTATTTTTTTCAAACAAAAATATAATGATATTCATTTTAAAAAATAATTATATATTTAAATATTTTTTTTACCGACATTGTTGAGGTCAAATTTATCATTATGTTGCTTTCTCTCACTAAAAATGTTATACTAAACTTGAGTGGCTATTTATTTTTCGCGTAATTTCATTATTTCTTGATGCAAGTTGTGATAACACAAGATCGTTAGCTCAAACTATATAAATAAAAACCAACAATCTGACCCCCCTCAGCTTTTATAAATAAATATGTTTTTTTAACATAGAAAAAAGTATATAAATAAACGTGACACATAACGACAATCAAGAAAAACAAAAAACATTCAAAATACACTTTGAGAATAATAATTTTTTATGAATTTTACTCGATTAAATTTCAAAGAAAATAATTTTCTAATGAAGTTTAGTATGACTACGTGTTGACTACCTGTGCATGTTTTAACCTGACAAATGTGTCCAAGTAGCAATGAGTATTCTCATCTCAACACGCATTTACCACTTGCTCATATGCTCCCACGTACTTTACGTTAATTTAACATCACTTATAACTCAAATTTAATTGCGACAATGTGTATTTGCCACTTTTGTGGCAACATCAACTCACACATCTTTCAATGATTAATGAAATAAAAACCTCAACGTCATTTTTTATCATTTAAATATTTATTTTCGTTGAAAAAAAAGCTCTTTTTTTTTTTTATTTTAAAAAGGAATTTAATCAGTAGCTAATTAGCGAATTAAAAGATACCCACAGTGGACACCGTTAATCTCGTCATCGATAGCCACGTTTTGCCTGTTTATTTTGCTTTTTTTTTTACATTTATTTCAATGCTCTTGTACATACAGTCAGTGTATATCTATAATTTTTTTTTTCCTTTAGAATCTCTCTTTTCTTATACACATGATATTTTTTAATTTTATTTTTCTGATATATATTAACCGAGATCTCGTACAACTGTTAAACCGCGTTGCATTGAGCTTTATAGTTGAAAAAATATCAATATAAATACATAAATAAATAATATATATAAAAAATAAAAAACATATTTATAAATTGAATGTATTGATCGTCTAATTGGACCACGATTTTGACCTCGAAACATGCGAGATAAGACCTGCAATTTATTTATTTGAACATTATCAAAATATATTATGCCACTGTTTAATATAATTTTTAAATAATAATAAATTATGATATGACCTGTACAGTTTTATACACTGAGAGGTGATATATAAAATGAATAAATAAATTTGCAAGGATCAGTTGAAAAAGTGAAATAATTGCATTGATAAAATTCACAGTTTTTTTTTTTATTTTTGTTTATTTATCATCGTATTTACACTGAGTTTGTCTTGTAAAACCGACAGAATAAATATAAATGTGTTAACTGATTTGTGTTGAGACCTCACAAGTTTATTTTTGATCTTATTAATGATAATCCAGCAAGTTTTGAAGAATCTAATACTGCAAATAGTCACGATGTGCCGGAATTTTAATTCCTCACTGATATAACGGTTAATAATATTTTTATTATTTAATATAAAAATCAAATGTTAGTCCAAGTTTATATTTATATATTTTAAATTAATGGTAGAATAGACGTTTGCGTAGATAGAAAAAGAAAATAAATAAATATAATAACAAATAGATAAAAAAAAATGCAGAATGATTGCGTTTTATGCGGTGACTTTTCCGACGATCTGATTTATTTGCAAGTAATGAAACAGAAGAGGTAAAAAAAAAAAATAAACAGCTAGATACTTTCAAGATGCAGATTAAATCCGTCTTTATATGTACCTCTTTGCTCTCAACTTTTTTTAGACGATGAATTTCTTGGTGTACATACGTATTGCTATGGGCAAGTACGTATTATTATTTTTTTTTTTTATGAGCATTCACGCAAATCCATGAACTTTCTTTTTATCTTTTCACCGTAACAATTTACCACATTGATCTTTATCATTCTTAATTACCAGACGTATTTTAACGGTTTACTTTGCCAATTTGTGAGTCAATAAATTTGTCTCCGAAACAGTATCTCTTATTTCTTCTTGCACCTTTTTTTATGATGAAAAAAAAAAACCATTAATTTATTGATTGAAAAGAAAACAAAAAACATGCCGTCTTTAAAATGACTGAAAATTGGCATTTATTTGCGGGGTTGTGTATTAGCCCTCGAGGGTATTTTTGTACTTGAAGAGAAAAAAAAAGGTTAGGCAGTTTCATTAATCATAAAACAAGACAACAAGAAAACCTTGCGCATAATGCGTTTTGTAGATTTATTTATCATCACACACACACACACTGGCAAGTCAGTCTCTGAGAGTATTTTAAATTTTTCAAAAATTCTTTATGGTAAATTATCGTGTACTGTAAATTATCATCAAATTAATCATAAAAATAGAGTAAATAAATACATAGTTTGAAATAAAAAAATAAATAAAATTATTTTCTAGCTGAGAAAAATTAATGTTTGTTTATTTAATTTTTTGCTGAATATAAATAATTTCTGCAAGTTTCAATTCGTTGCGGACTTTTTCTAGTGTCAAAGAGTGACGTAAAGTAGCCATTCTGTCTCAATTTTATCTTGAGATTTTACTCTTGTGAATTCTCACTCATCTTGAGAAATTATTTTCATTTGAAAATATAAATAAATGAGAAACAGGAAAAGAGTAGAGTGAGTAAATAAAGAAGCAGCAGATACTCTTTTTATCATTTTTTTTCTTTCATTTTTTTTCATCAACTTATTGTTCTATCTTTTATATAGTGGTACATGTATAGCCTGGCTCAAAATGAAAAAAACAAAAATAAATATATAAAAGACTTGATGCAAGTCACGAGGGTCCAAACACTTTGGATGCTTGTTGTAAAGAAGATGATAAAAAAAAAAATTAAAAGATAAAACTTGCCTTCATTTTTCACCTGGTCCACGCACAGTTAAAATTTTATTCGTTGATGATTTCTTTCTTCATAATAAATACCAAGTAAAAAATTTAAGATTGATCTCGTCACCTCGACCCAAACATATTAAACAACGAGACAGTGTATAATTATTTTTTCCTCCAAGTTTGATTGAAATCCCTTTTATTTTATCTTACTCTTCTTAACTTTTTCTCTCCCTCGCTTCAATTTATCCACAACACAATTGTCAATTTTTTTTTTTCTCTTATTTTTCATTATTATTATTTTAAGACACAAACCGCAAGTCGATTTTAAACGTTTGTCTTTGTCAGACCATTGTTTGACTTGTCTAAATTGCACGTTTATTTTGAAATATCTCTGTCTCACTTGAATTTATAATTCAACTTTTCTATACCATGTACTTTTTTTTACCTTACCTTCTTATTTTTAATACAAAAAAAAACAATAAGATAAAATGAAAATAATATGAAATGAAAAAAAAAAAATTTATAAATAAAGGTTTACGAATGCGAAAGAGTTGTTCCACCCACTCTTTCGTCGTGGCCCTCTGGACGAGACTCGTGACCACCGCGGGCTGATATGTCGAATCGAAATCCTTCTCTTATTCCTCCTCAGTTTTTTTTTTATAATTTTATTTTCTTTGTCCGATTCTTCGGCCATTATACATTCCCATGATTATTTTATTTTTATTTTTAACAAAAATAAATATAAACAATTGTGAATAAATGTGATTCAAGTAAATTCAAAAAAGAAAAAAAAAGCTCATCGAGGAAAAGTAAATTTTTTCATTCAACAATTGGACTTTGCTTTGTATAAATATAATTTTCATCACACTCTAGTTATATTTAGTATTAAATACATTAATAAATAATATAAATTTATGACTATTTTGTGTTATATATCAAAGGGTTTGATTTTTTATTTATTAAAATATATGGTGGTACATATAGACAAGTTGTAACGACGCAAACTGACATATTCACACGCCCTCTCACGAACTTCTATGGGCACCAGGCAAATGTTATAAACATCGTCTTGTTTTTATTTTGTCTTTCACCAACAACATGCTAGTTTTATTTATCTATTTATTATTACATTTTCAATGTATTTTATTTCCATTATCTACATTACAAGTAATTTCATTGACATCCGTTTCCTCTTTTTTTTCCT
>JAPYYR010001784.1:1870-30405 GCA_030523065.1 Aphidius colemani
AATAACTGAGCTTTGAAAAAAATAAACAATATATTCGGGTAACGTTAAGAATAATGAGATCACAGTCAAAAATAATGAAAAATGCAAAATAAAAATTAATAATAATAAGCAAGCAGGCTGCAATATAAATTTAATTTTTTTCGATGGCCTGTGATTGATTTTGTTGCTTTTTATTTATGTTTTTTTCATTCTAATAATACTTAACAATTAGTCCAGTTTTTTATTTCATTGTTTTTTCTTTAAAAAAAAAAAAAAAAAAATATTATCTAAATGAATCACCGATTTTTTTTTTCATATAATACATGATGGTGTATCCCAATTATTATTTTTAATATTTTCAATTTGTTTACAAATTTTTCTAAATTATTTCCACCTATACTTTGATTATGAAAAAATAAATTTTTTCATTTTTTTTTTTTTGAAGTATATGTGCTTCCACATGGTTTTTTTTTTTTTTTAAATTTGTTATAAACCTTGGAATATGCAGCTTTATATTCAATTTTAAAATTTTAACTAATTTTAAATGTTTAATAATTAATTATTTTTTTTTTGGCAAGTTTGCCAATGTGTGTTTGTGAAATACCCAGGTTTGTTCACAACTCGCAAACTCGTTTAGTCATGAAGAAACAAGACGAGACACATCATCCTTTCACTTAGAAAACCTGTTGATGCACGGGTACGATTATAATAAATAAATCGTTGATAATAATTGTTTTTTTTTGTTTATTAATTTGTCTATATTGTGTATATGTGTGTATGTTTATTTTTTCAATTTTTGTATATATATTTATATATAATTTAAACTTAGTGAATAAAACTCGCTGGCGATGTCGTTCATAAAGAAAAATAATGAGAAAAGATTTAGAAATAAAAGAAAAATAAAAAAATCATACTGCTAGCCAACAAAGCGCAATATTATTTTCAAGAATAGAAAAAACAAAAAAAAATATATATATATAAATTTTTTTATATCTCATGTAGTGTTATCTCATGCCCGTGTTTATGTATAAAAATAATTATCATTTTTAATATTTTTTTATTATTAATCATTATTATAATATCGGTTTTTTAAAAATTTTCTTTTTTAAGTTAGTGGACGCATATGACTCGAAGTGCAGTTTTAAAGCGGAACATTTTTTTTTTTATATAATAATGGGGAAGGCACAACAATTTCTGTGCTACGATTTAAGTGCGTAAGGCGACACTCTGCTTTTCGATATTTACGACACCCATCGTCTTATTGACGTGGAAGACATTAAATATATATATATTTTTTTTTCTTTTTTCATTTTTATTTACACAGGGAATATTACATAATAATTATTGTTTTTATTTTTAATAATATAATATTATTTATGAAATTTAAAAAAATAAAAAACAAATTACATAATTATTTTTAATTCGATGATGATAATACAAATGAAAAAAGAAAAAAGAAAAAAAAATTGTAGCAAAAAGAAACGTGCCTATTTATTAAAACTTGGTGCACCACAGAATAACGGAGTCAATTTTTTTTTTCATAATTTTTTTTTCTTTGTTTTTATATGCATCACAATCTCTATTGAGCTTTCAACTTGTATTTTTAAAAATTTTTTTTGTTTACTTTGACGTTTGAATTCTTGCAGCAATAAACTTGGAATCACATAATATATTTATATATATTTATTTATAATTATAATAATAGTATTAATTTTTTATTGACGTGGTGAGGGGCTAAGTTGATTTATCTCACGAGTGAAGAGCACACGTCAGGTGGTAGTTGATTAATCAAGGGGACTCGCGTCACACTATGACTTTGGCCATCATTGGACACATTGAGACGGAGCCGATTTTACTTGGTTCAAGTCCTGAAGCAACAGAATTATTTAACCGATGTTATAAGTTAAGCCGATTTAAATTAATTTTTATTAAAAATTTAACAAAAAAAAAAAATAAAAAACAAAAATTATATATGTATGAAAAAATAATATATATTATATATATTTATAAAACAAACAAATAAATTTAATGTAAAAAAAAAAAAAAATCAATAACAAATTGATGCATCAATGGCTATGTGTTCCAATATTATTGTTCATTTTATTTTCTGTTTAATTTATCAATGCGATTGATGAGTACAGTGACCATTTCAGTGAAAGAAAATTATTTTTAATTAATAATATTTTTTTGTATCTCATCTATACAAATTTCACGTTATTCTGTGGTGTCATCACGTTGGTATTATTATTTTTTATTCTTATTAATACTCTTATTATTATTTTTAATATAATTTATCCATAAAAAAATTTAATTCAGTGCAGGGCATAAGTACAACATGCCATCACCATATTTATATTTATTTAAACAACTCCCATACAGATAAGAATTAATCAATTTTATAAAAAATAAGATTTTTTATTGACAATATTTTATAGTTTCGCTAAAACCAAGTTGAGAAAAGAGGGATGCACAATGAATATGCGAGATTTTTTTCATTTTAATTTAAAAAAAAAGAAATAAAAAACAGATATTTATTGAAAAAAAATTATGCTTTCGTTGTAAACTGACTTTTAGGTATATATGTAAATTGTTAATTGAAATTTAATAAAGCTCAATTTTTTTAATAATAAAAAATTAGCACATGAATTTTATTCCTTTATCGTATTGTTTAATTTAATTTGATAATAGAATCTCATTTACAGTATTAAAAATAATACTAAGCTTTAAAAAAATGAATTTATAGTTGATGAAACAATTAATTTATAGCGCATTTAAGCAGGTTATTTTAATGGGATAAAAAAATTTTTATAAAATGAATTAGAACGTACGCGATTAATTATTAAGAATGTAAATTTACATTAAAAAAACTAATAAATACAAATAAAAGCTAAATAAATTTAAGCTACATTAATATAAAATTAGCTTTCATTGATTATGGTCGCTGCTAAACTCATCAGACATATTTTTAAAAAATAAATAAATAAACAACCGTTTTATTAAATTTTTATATTCTTTTTTTTTTTTAAGTAATTTTAAATTATTTGGAAATGCAATATCCATTAGGATTTTTAAAAAAATACATAGTCATTGTGCATCTTTAAAAGATAAGAAAAAAAGAAAAAAAAACAACAAGTTACATGCAAACTAACAAATAGATACGAAATTTTTTAGATTAATTCAAATGTGTGTAATTTGTTAAATGAAGTGTAGTTAATATTGTTCATTTATAACTGAAATACGAAGTTAATACAAGTGTATTTATCAAATTTTAATAAAGCATGTATTTGTTAGAATGAAGGATTATAGTATCATTTAATAAAGTTAATTATTAAATCATTAGTTGTAAATAAAAAAGATTAGTTAACGATAAATAGTTAGCTGGAATAGCGCTTGTTGTGGTAGTTGTTGTTTATCTTTTTTGTTTTTTTTTTTAAATATAAAAATTGATTGCTTGCTAGCAAGATGAAAAAGTATATCCGAAATAGAATTATTGTATATTCACTAACATGCAAAAGGATATATGAAATTTTAAACTAACGTATTGATATGTAATAAATAATATTTGAATAATTTAAACTCACCGTTTTGAAAACCTCGATGATAGCTTCGAGAAAAATGATGGCCTTGCCAGTGGACTTATTGCGCTCGTATCCTGGGTATGAGTATGTCCCTGTAATATTTGCAACGATTCAGTTCGAAAAAAAAAAAAAAATATATATATGAATTATAAAAACAGAAAATAAATAAAAATAATATATTTAAAATTAATAAGCTGATTCATTACCTGAGTATGATTTCTCTGTGCTCTATTTTGACCAGAATGAAACGTACTACGACTTGGTACATTTCTAGGAAATGCTGGGGTTATTGGTGTCGCTAATCTGTTGCTTGGTGCAACTCCCAAACTGAATAAATTATAAAAAACATTAATATAAATTAATCATATTTAATCATTTATGATAATATTATTATTCATCTTTTTTTTTTTTTTTTTTTTCCTTGTATTCACTCTACGATACACTCAAAATAATTAAAAGTTAGTATTAAATAAAATTAGATTGTTTTTTTCTTTTTTTTTTTTTTTTCAAACACAAAGCATACATTAAATATTTACCAAATGATTGATGACAATATTGTATCAGTGTTAATATAAATGAACATGAAAATAATGAGATAAAAAAAAAAATAGATTATAAAAAGTTTCATGCAAAAATAAACGAGGATGAATTTTATAATGACCAAAAACTATCCTAGAGCTCCTCCTAATGTGGATAAATATTTGATGGAACAGTAATATCATTAATAAATTACAAGTGCGACAGGACAGGGTTGACGATAAATTCGAAAAAATCCTACATGTAGATTACCCCAAGAAAGTTAGTGGCCGAAATTAAATTAAAGAATAAACGAGTCCAGGAAATAATAACAAATAAAGCCTTGATTATTGGCTTGTTATTTGTTACAAAAGAATAAAAAAAAAGGAAATACGAGGGGGACCTGTACCTCTGTCTAAGAGGGTCAGCTGTTGCAAGTAGGGAGTTGTGAGCATTCCGTGGTTGATTGTCCAGTAATGAATGGTCACTCGGTGGCACTCCACTCGAGGAACGATGACTTGCACTGATGCTGGCTGACTTGATATGACCCCGTGTTGGCCTAGTGCCCTCGGTCAAGCTGTGCACAAAACTAATCAAAGAAAAAAAAATAATACCCCGAGGAGAATAATTATTTATTATCAAAAATAATTTTAAAACAATTGAAGTTCAATGGACACACAATATTTAAAAATTTATCAAGTGTTTTGTACATGTGTCCAATTGGCCCCGACTGTTTTAATTTTAATCCACGTTTCCTTAACAATAAAATGAAATTAAGAATATAATTATCAAGAAACCGAACACGTTTTTAAAGAATAATAGCTTTTGGGTATGACAACTAACTCTGGACAAATAATTGAAATACACCTGTTTTATCTTGATGTAAATTAAAACACTGGTACAATTTTAATACGTAAATTAAACACAGATATAAATATTAAATAATTATTATGATGATTATATGAATAAATATTGAAGTTGTTGTTTGTTTTATTTTTCTGAATAGATGAATTAATGATTTTTCAGGCAACACAGCCAGACATGCTTCAAAAACAATGCAGCACACAAAATAATTTCACTGAGTTTCTTTCACTCTTTGTGTTTATATAAAATGCAGCCTTTTAATTTATTTTTATAATTCTTATCCTCGTTATGTATAACACACATAAATACATTTAAAAAAATGAATAAATATTCAAAGTTTTTTTTTTATTTTTAAGTTAATATTGCCTTTCATGCACAAACAAAAACAAAAAAAAAAACAATAAATTTTGTGCTGATTATTTGATTGATAAAATATTAAAACAAAAAATAAATACCTTGGTACATCGTTTGTTCGTTCAGTTGATGATGATGTTGTTTTAGTCTGGTCGTATGATATTGTACTACGTCTTGCAATAGATGCTGGAGCTGGTGATGTCAATGGTCTAACACCACCACCAACTGTTGTATTAATTGCATTGCTTTTTCCAACTCTTCCTTTTCCACCAGGACTCGTACCAACGCCTAGAATAAACATTGTCACTGCAAGCCTCATTAGATGTTGTTGAACACAAAAAAAACCAACGTACGTCAAGGACAATTATAAAAAATATATAATTTTTAACAAACAAAAAAAAAAAAAAATTGCAGCCAAAATTGGGAATTGCAAATAAAAAAAAACAAGAATATTTTTCATTTCTTTTTTTATAATCTATTAATGTAACGCTGGTTTCGATTGGGCTTTCATTATAATTATGATTAAATTTATGAAAAAAAAAAAAAAATATTTAAAAAAATAAATAAATAAAATGACAACAATGTCTACACACAGACAAATACACACAAAACAACTCAAGGGAAGCGAAAAAAAAACTTTGGATTTAAAATACCAACTTTTAGTTAATGTAATTTTACAAAAAATAATTATCTAATGTCAAAGCAAATTATAAGCATCTCGTTCCCTTCAGAATTTGTATGATCAATTATAAGAAAAATTAGAAATAATAAATATATTTTGTTTTTATTAATTCTAATTTCTCCTATGTGTGACTTATTGATAGTGCTGAAATGATAAAACTCACTAGTATCGAGTTGTCCAGGACTATTTTTAGATGCTGATGGTCGTGTTGATGATACACGTGCACTATTTTCTTTAATTGTTGCTGCATCAACAGTATTTTGACGTTTGAAATTACTACCAACTGTTGATGTAACACCACCACCACTAGTAACTGCTGTTGCATGATTGTGATTCGTTGCATTACCTGGACTTGGTGCTCCGCCTAGTAAAAAGTAATGATAGTACAAAAAGAGCATAGTTGGATGTTAAAGTCACAATAAGAAATAAAAAAAATTTAATAAAAATAAACAAAAAAAACTATGATTAATGGGAATGAGAATATTAAATTTTTGTATTAGTCGGTTGCAAGGACTTACGAAGAGTTTCACCACCAGAGGAAGCACGTCGATTGGGTTTAGCATTGCTTGCAGATATACTCCGATGAACACCTCTGTGTGATGGACTTTGTACAGTTGCACCGGTACCACCTCCTGAACTACCACTGCCAACACCACCACCACCTCCTCCACCACCACCTGAGCCAGCTTGTGGTGGAATATTACGAAGTGACAATGAACTGCCCGATCGTGAACCATCACTTTCCGGCTGTAATATTAATTGTATTTTAATAAAATAAAAAATATATATCAAAGAAAGAATAAATTTTTTTTTTTTTACATCAGTTGTTTTCCTTCCAAGAAGAAGATACGTTGCAAATACATCATCATATTTTGCTTGGCCCAATGAATCCTCGATTTCACTTCTTGAATAACCAAGAATTGCAAGGGCTTCTGTAAAAATTAAATAAATATATATTAATAAATAATAATTGTTTTTAATGATAAATTTCATACTGGCAGATTCTCCTATTCTTTTGTGATCTTTGTAATCTGGTTCTGGTTCTAAGTACGGTTTTAATTCGTCCTCTTCGTAACCCATATTCATCCATTTATCCTTCATAATATTCTGCTTGACAGAAAAACAGCAAACGATGATGGAAAAAAATAAAATAAAATATATTTTAATTATTACTTGTATAATAAAATCATTGATCAAATGATCAAGCAGATAATCGAACCTTATCACCACGTACCTCTAATGAGGCCCGTTTTGTTGGATTGAGCACCAAAAATTTTTTCAATAAATTTTCACAATCAGTTGACATGTAAAAAGGAATTCTATATTTTCCTCGTAATACACGTTCCCGTAATTCTCGTAATGTTGAACCATCAAATGGCAATGAGCCAGAAACTAATGTATATAAAATAACACCAAGTGACCAAACATCAACTTCTGGCCCATCATATTTTTTACCTAGAAGAAAAAAATAAATGATAATTTCAATTTAAAACAAAATATATTATTCATATCTTATGATATCAATCAATACAGTTTTTGATCAATGAAAAAATAAATAAATAAAAATTACCTTGAAATAATTCGGGTGCAGCATATGGTGGTGAACCACAAAATGTATCCAATTTATTGCCTGGTGTAAATTCATTGCTAAATCCAAAATCAGCAATTTTGATATTCATTTCGCTGTCTAATAATAAATTTTCAGCTTTTAAATCTCTGTGTATAATTTTTTTTTGATGACAATATTGTACTGCTGATACAATTTGCCTAAATTTTGCACGCGCTTCTTTTTCTTTCATTCTACCATGTAATACCAAGTAATCGAATACTTCACCACCGCTTGCATACTCCATCACCAGGTACAATGTCTTTTCAGTCTCGATTACTTGGAAAAGTTTAACTATATTTGGATGATCCAACATTTTCATTATCCTTACTTCGCGGAAGAGCTAAAATTTAATAAAATTATGAAAATTAATTACTATCATGTGGTGAATAAATAAATATATTGAAGAAAAAAAATAAAAATACTTTTTGAAGACTGCCAGGATTCAGCTGGGTCTTGTCAATGATCTTGATTGCCACTTCTTTGCCAGTTGGTACATGTTTGGCAAGTTTGACCTTGGCAAAATTTCCCTTACCAATGGTCTTTAATAATTTGTACTTGCCAATATGTGGCTCTTCATTGGCTCGACTTCTTGATGATAATCTACCACCACCACTGCTTGACACTCCAACGCCATCAGTCTAAATAAGCAAATTATTTTTATTAAAAAAACTATAAAACTAAAATCAATTTAATTAACAAAATAAATCTATTAATAAAAATATATATATTTGCTCGGTAGACAACGTCATCATCACTAAAAAAAAATATATAGATATTTTTTTATTTTAAAAATACCATTATTTTATAGGTACACTTTATGTAATAAGTTTTTTTTAAATTGCATGTACGCACATTGACGTATTTTGAAAATAAAAAATTAACAATTGTCAACAGAATTAATTGAAGCTTGTTAAAGGCAACAAGATCCGTACTTTTTTTTTTTTAGTAAATTATATATTGCTTTTTATATCAAGGTTAACAATCAAGATGGCAAAGGATAAGTCAATAATTATTTACCCCCAACAAATATTAATAATAATTGTTTGAATAATTTATATAAAATAAATAATACTAAATTGTCAATTTGAACGTCAATGTTTTATTACCCGCAGTCCACGGGTGACCAACATGACAGTGGGCACACCGACGAGCTTAATAGTCGCCAGTTTGATGATCACTTTTATTTATTATTCGTTAGATAACAGAAAAATTAAAAATTAAATTTTTTAAAATAAATATTTATTGATAAAATTATAATAATAATTCTATCAATAAATCATATTTACAAATAGAAAAAAAAATAGAAAAGAAAGTTTTTGAAATTTGTAAAAATAAATAATGAAATTTTATGCTTTTTACAAATTTTTTAATATTAAATTTTGCAATATCCAAATATTATTATTTTTAATAATAAAATCATGATACAAATGATGTTTTTAAATAATAAGATTATCAATATTCAGCTTTTATTAAACAAAATTATAAAAATGATTAGCCAATCGACCCAGAATGGCCTAATTGACTTCAGGACGTAGTCGCTTGACAACAAGATTTTTCTTTTTTCCCTTTTCCCACTACCACAATCACCTTCAATACACGACGTTTATCATTTGATACCGTTGATAATTGTTCCTCACGCATTATCGTCATTTATACATCAAAATTAAAAAATATTATTACAAAACACTTATATTGGCACTTGTCAAATTAACAATTAAATATCCTTCATTTTAAAATAACTAAATTTTCCATATTTTACATTGTTCTAATTGAACAATTACAAATTTCACAAAATAATTCATAATTTAGTAAAAGATTAAAAAAATCAAATTTTTGAATTTTTTTTATTGATGAAGAAGGTAATACCAGGCAACAACGTAACACTGACTGTCTGATGACGACAAGTAACCAATACGCATACACACAGATAGATATACATTTAAAATATAGGGAGGGTACACCACTAAGGGATGGAATCAATACGTGACGCCACTCCCGTCAGCATGATAAACTGGTGCGCCAGCAACCCTTGTCGCTGATATTGTACAACCCCTCCATTTTAATGAAAAATAAAAAAAAAACAACAGCAACAACAATTAACGCATGCGTATTATTATTGTTTTTAAAAATTTATATAATAATAATTATTAATAATAATGATAATGAAAATAAATAAAATAATAATTAATATAGTTTTTGTTGATGATGATGATGATGATGATGATAATATGAGCTGATGAATTTTGTGTGTACTAAATTTTAGTTGAACAGTTTGTTAATGTTTTGAAAATATTTGACAGTAGGGTCAGCTGTTCCATTTGGCTTGCCTGACCAACCTCTATATGTCGTTGGTTGATGTCATTATAATGTCCTCACCTCATACAAGCGTGTCTTGAAATAAGATTTATATTGTGTTATACCTTCTGATGATTTGGTGATATTGTTTTCTGCATGATGTCTGTCAATGGCCTCATGACTCTGTTGCTGTTGTTGTTACGCTGTTGATGTTGTTGAATTGGTGGTGATGATTGTTGTATTCGTCGCCTATCATCATTATTTTTACTACAAATAACTCGTCTTGTATCACTTGATTGTTGTTGTTGTTGCTGTTGTGCCCTTGATTGCACACGTAATGGCATTTCTACATCTTGACAACGACGTGTATCTGATGCTGTTCTAACAAGTTTAATTGGTTGTCTTTTTGTCATATTATCAGAATTACCAGTTGAATTTCTCGTTGCATCACCACGTTTTAATGGCATTGTCCTTTTAAAAAAGTTGAATTTTATAAAATTCACATTTTGTTGTTTCTATTTCATCATGAATTTATTAATTTTTTTATCAGTATGTATTTTTTTTTTTTGTGAATGTAATTTTGATATTTTAAATCAACGCGAAAATTACATTTCAAAAAAAAATTCAAGTATAAATAATATTTACTTGCAAAAAAATGAATAAATAAATAATAAAAATAAACAAAGGTTATGTTATTGAAGTGAAATAGATATTTAAAAAAAAACAGTTTATCTTAATTAAATTTACCCATCAGCTTCGTCGTCACTTGTGTTATTCAACAGGTCCTCATGTTCTCTGTAACGCAGCTGTATTTCAGGTTGTAAATCACAGCTGTCTTGTAACTTATTTTGTCCAATAATTGTATTCATTTCAATAGCCTTCACCTGTCTTTCTAATTGATCAAGTACATTTGTACTTTTATTATCATCTTGTACAATTGAATCATCTGATTTTTTCAGTATTGCATTAAGACTTATTGGTATATTATTATTTTTATTAAATTGTATTGGTGATGATGGTGGTGATGATGATGTTGTTGTTGTTAATAATGGTTTAACAATATTTGAATTTTCAAATGCACGAAATTTACGTATAAAATCTTCGTTCATTTTTTTAGTTGGTGGTACTGGTGCTGGATAATTTTTTGTACTTTTAATTGGTGTTTTTTTTTCAACAACAACTAGTCCACGTTCACTTTCAACTAATTCCCATTGTTTTAAACTTTCATGTGGTGTTGTTGAAAATTTTTTATTTTTATCATTTGTTTGTGTATTATTTGTTCTTGGTGAAACAGTCATCAAGTGTCGTCTCATTGAACTTATTGAATTTCTGCCTGATTGAACATCATTAATACGTGATTCAATCACATGACCCTTGTCATCAGCCATAATGTTTTTTTTTGTTGAATGTAATATTTTTTTTTTACAAGCTAACTTTTCTTTTTTTTTTTTTTTTTTTTTTTTTTTTTTTTTATTTTTTATTTTTTTTTTTTTTTTTTTTTTTTTTTTTTTTTTTTTTTTTTTTTTTTTTTTTTTTTTTTTTTTTTTAAACAATGCTCAAACGATCCCAAATTTACTATTGATTATTTTATTTTAATTACAAAAGCTAGTAAAATGATTTTTTTAAAAAAAAAAAAAACGAAAAATATGATAACAAATAATTTAAGTTATGGACAAAAATAACAAAAAATGATATTAATTTTACAATCTTGATTTTTAAAATATAAAAAAATAATATAAGCAAGCAAATGATTGACCTACATGAGCATTAACTTGATGCAATAATAACACCAATAATTGTTATGAATAAAAAAATAATATAATAAAATCAACGTGTCACAATATGAAATATTTATCGGCAATGAACCAACTGTTACCAGTCATTTTCTTATGAGCCAAAGCGAGTCTCAGTCAATGTTATCAGTATAGTTTTATACTGATAACGATAGCAATGAATACATCTAATAGACCCGCCCCACACTTGAGCTATTAAAATAAATACAAATAAAAAAAAATTTTTAAGGAATAACACTTGTTGTGAATCAATCAAGTATAATAAATGCTGATATATAAAAAAAATAAACGGAAGAAAAAATAATAAATTTAAATGTGTATTGATGCATCGAATGTGTGACTCACGAATTGAGGATTCAAGAATGCAGTGGTAGGATAGAGTAATAAAAAATAAACGATTTATGAGTCACGTATAAATGAAAAATTTAATTGTCAACAAAAAAAATTAGATATATTTTTATACTAAAAATAAAAAACATGACAAGTAAATGTGGTATCTTTATTAGCAAAGTTTAAATAAAAAAAATTATGTTTCATGAATCTAACCTCTGTTCGAGGTCTCTTGTCATACACAAAAATATAACACAACACGGAAAACTCAATGATATCAACACACTCATTTTAATACAAATAAAAATTTGCTATTTTGTTTTTTTTTTTTTTCTTTTAAATATAAACACACTAGTTATTTATTAATGTCACTTGAAGTAGAGTAAAACTACGAGAAATATAATGATAATTTGTATAATATTTTGAGGCAATTTTTTTAGAGCTAGCAAGACTGGACACGCACCACTCACTGGTACGTCACGCCGTGCTTAGAAAGTCTCTAACCTCCTGTGCGTTAGTCGCTACAATCTCAACGCGAGACGAAAACTCGCTCGAGCGCCTACGCTTCTTCCTCTTCGTTAAATAGAAAAAAAAAATATATATATATAATGATAAATAATAATTATAAAAAAAAAAAAATTATACAAAAAAAAGAAAATAAGAGTGTAACTATGATAACAGTTTGATTTAAAATTGTATAATAATTTATAAAAATATGCTTTTGGAAATTGTAGTGCAAGGAATTTGTTTTTTTTTTTTTTAAATTTTTTTTATGATACAATGTGTCACTACATCCTTGTTACAGGTTGTTTCAATTAACCGCGTGCCGTTGACGACGCTTTTGTGGGAGTTTTAGATGTATAGAGGGGAGATGAGAGGAACGCGCGTCTTTCGAAGTTTCAAGACAATATGATATTCCAAATAAAACTAAACAAAAGAACTGGAGATAAAAAATTTAAAAAAAAAAAAATATCTATCAAGTGGGAGAAGAGGAAATAAAAAAAAATATATAACTGAGACTTTATGGAAGACTGACTGGTCACAGATACTTTTTTTTTCAACTTCTTTTGTAAAAATATGAGTAAATAAATTGAATAATAAAAGCTTTAATTTAAAATGGATAAAATAGTAATCAAAATTTTTAATTTTATTCAATAGATTGAAATTAATTCAAAAATTTATAAAGTTAATTGCGGTGAAAAAAGAAAAAAAAACAACTTTTTGTTATGCAATTGACAAAAGAATTTCAAAAATTTTTTTAAATAAGGCTACATAAAATACGTTAATAACAAAAAAAAATATTTTTTATAAAAAAAAAATGCCGGTTATACACAATGATATTTTATATATCTTTCATAACACTTGTTAAAATATTGATAAAAACAAACGAAAAAAAATAATTATAAATATTATAAATAACCACAAAGCACTTAAAAAAAAAAATTAATTAACTTCACTATTTTTAAATAATTGTATATTTAATAACTATATTATTATTATTATTATTATTATTAATAATAAAAATGTTAAAAAATAAATAAAATTGGCAGGTGATAGCTATTGTAGACACTTGGTGATTCAAGAGGTGTGCACTCTCGCAAAAACACAAATCAGCAAAAATAAAACCGTAAGGTGGCAGCATTTGTAAGGCACAGTGATCGGTATAAATTATAAATATAAAAAAATATTTTTAATTCAACACTCACACACACACACACACACACACACATTTGTTTATAATTACAAAAAAAAAAAAAACTGAAAAAATTATGTGAATTGCTGATGGTAATTACTAGCATAATAGTGAGAATGACCATAACCGTTTTTTTTTTAAACTTTTTGTATTTATTATTGTTTTTTATTTAGAGAATTATTTTTATTATTTAAAAGAGTGTTTAGTGCATACAGTGTACGGTATAACTGATATACCGACAAGTATATTAAGTTGTGTGTTGGCTGGTTGTTTTCAACGACCGTTTTTCTGTAACCCAGAGAAGAGGAGTATGTCACGTGAGCTGTATCTTGAAATACAGTGATACAACACCCACATTGACCAGAGTCACATCACTGACACTAACTGATAATACACACATTAATTCAACCAACTGCATTGTTAATTTTGTTTATTTTTTTTGAATTTATTTCATTTAATTTATATTAATTTATGAAAAAATAATACTTTACAAAAAAATTTATTTAGTGACGTTGTTTTTGTGCTTGTTTAAATATTGTAGATAATTTTTTATTAATAGCCAAAAAGAAAGTTAAAATTTTTTTGTTGAATAATATTTTTTAACATTTCAAATTCCATGTGTGGTTGACCTCATTGATTGAGCTTAAACTTAGCAAGTATATGCAAAGCATAAAAATAAAAAAAATAGAAAAAAAAAATAAATTTTCAATCTATTTATAGATTATAAAAATAGTTTTTTTTATAATATTTAATTTGTTTATACCTATAGTTATTTTAAAATGATGCAAATAATTATTAGGTAAATTTTGTTTTTATAGTAATTTTAAAAAAAATAATTCACAAAATGAGATAATTTTATAATTTTTTAAAAATAATTATCATCAAAATGATCGACATTTTGTTGCAATGAATAAATTGAACCCAGTTTTTGTTTTCCTGCTAAATTCAAGAAAATTTATACATTGTTCTTTGTTTTATTTGGTAATACCGTTATTTTTATTTCCAGAAACTTTGACTATTGTTAAAGTAAAATAAGGCAAATGAAAAATATAATGATGGTTGTAAAAAAATAAATAAATAAATAAATGAAGATAAAGTAGCCCGGATCTGAAACAGCTGTAATTTCATGTTTTATTTTTTTTTTCTTCATTTAATCCAAATTATTATTCATCTTGATACTTTTAACTGACTTATCGTAAAGCAACATTCAAAGTGCGTCAAATATACAATGTTTTGTTTTGGAAATTTCCACTGACGATTAAAACTGAAAGATAGCAAATTATGTACAGACTGTTTTATTTATTAAAACTCTTTTTTTTTTTTTTCTTCTTAAATTTGTTATTTTATATTCTGTTAATAATTTTATCAGAAATGCGTTTTTTTTTTTTTTTATTATTATAACAGATAGATGTTGACCATTGCTTCATGTGGTTTGTCAATTCAATACACGGTTGTGGACATCAATTCAATACTCTCAATTATAGACAAAGATAAAACAGTCCAAAAATTAGAAAGAGAATAAATGATCAACTCGAGTGGTTTCATCAAAAAGGCTTTAAAAGTTAATCCCATATTATTTACCAAAGCAATTTTTATTCTCAAAAATTATTATTAAATGACATTTGTTCAAGTTTATAAATTATTATTATTATTTTTATTATTCATTTCCGGGTGAACAATGGTGCCTTCTATTTTTGAATTACTTTCTTTTTCACTTTCTTTCTCTCGATAAACTATAGTCGAGTCTCCTTACCTCAAATTCAACCATAAGTGTGAAAAGTTTCGAAAAAATTCATGGGGGTGTATATAAGGGTGAGAAATTGATTGGTCGGGGTGAAAAATTGCGGAAAAATTTTTTTAAGGGAAAAAAAATAAAAAGGATTAGTTTTACGTATATTGGGCAGGCTATGGATTGGATGGAAAAATAATTTGTATGAAAAATGTAGGGAATAGAAAAAGATCTTTTTTATGCGTTCATACTTTTTCGTGTAAATCAAAGGGTTAAGGGAAATCGTAGTTGAAAAATTTAAAAAATCACAAAATTCAGAACGAGGGGGAAACTTTAGTGAGGGTCGGCGTCTCTGCTTTATCCGATTATTCGTAGTTTGGATCACGAAAATTTAAAGTAATAATAATAACTAAAATAAATTAAAACGATAATTTATTTGAAAATCAAACAAAATTTATTTGCGGCAATTTATTTATTTTGATTGTAGTTACATTTTTTTATGGAAAATTATTGAAAAAAACAGAAACTTGGAAAAAAATAAGAAGTTCTCCCGCCGGGAATCGAACCCGGGTCTTTCGCATTCCGGGCAAACGTCATGATTTTTATCATATACTTGGTTGTGGAAATTTTTATGGAGAAATTTTTGAGTGCAGCACAATTTTTTCGCGTTTATTTATTCTAAAGTCATCAAGTAGACAAATAATTACTAATTTGCACCGGAGTTTTAAAATTTTTTACGGATAACGATATCGTTACCAAAATTTTTTTTATATTTATTTAACCCATATGTCAAATGAATTATCGGCTAAAAAAATGCCATTTATGAGTCTAATAGAAATAGCTATTTATTTCCCGGGATAAAAAATAAAAATTTTGAGCATTGAAAAAAATGCTTGACCAATACTGCGAGTATTGAAACAAGTCATTTTCCACGCCAAATTAATGACTACTTATGCCTCTGAAAATAATCGGCCACTATCGGAAAAACGCCTCAGTCAATATTATTTTCATTTAATATTGAGACATTGATTATATCTTATTGACATATTGAGATTCAAATTTTGTTTTTTGGTGTGTCCTAAGCAGGATTTGAACCTACGTCTACCTAAACCTATCTAAAACCTACACTGTTAAAAATAATCTTATAAATTTCAAGTACCTTTCAAGTACATTGTACATTAAATTTAAAGTTTTCCGATGTAAAATTCATCTTTTTCTGCTGTAAACTGAAATTCATGACCAGTGCATTAAATTTATAGTACAAAAACCCGAATTTTAATGTAAACTTACATTAAAAATCAAGCACTGTATTAAAAATTTCAAGTATTATGCGTTATACTTGGATTTTAATGTACATTTTATAAAAAAAACTGGAATTTCATGTACATTTCGAGTACGCTATGCACTAAAATTCCAGTACTATACCTTGAATTTCAAGTTTAGGTATTGTAATTTCAAATCATGTACTGTCCTGTAATTTTTAAGTTAGATAATAAAATTTTGATGCACAGTGTTTGACAAAAATTTCAACTACCGTACGTTAAATTTAAGGTAAGATGCTAGGATTTCATCAAATAATCATTCAATTATTCAAAGAACACAGAGCGATAAATGTGATGCACTCAATTAAATAATTTACTTGACTAATAATATCACGTGAAGATTTTGAAGATTTACATCTTGTTTTTTTAAAATATTTTTTGAACTTATCAGCCGATTCTCCCATTTTGGACATGGCAAAAC
The DNA here is from genome assembly GCA_030523065.1 of Aphidius colemani. Lineage (NCBI taxonomy): Eukaryota > Metazoa > Arthropoda > Insecta > Hymenoptera > Braconidae > Aphidius > Aphidius colemani. The sequence goes on from JAPYYR010001784.1 coordinate 19,036, forward strand.
TGTAAATATATACCGATCAATTTTGTTTTTTTTTCAATCGATGGTGCTTGATTAGAAGACTCTAGATTATAGAAGATGATGATTTTTCAAAATTTTTATGTGCATTTTTTTTTTTTTATTCAACGAAGCGTAGTGTCAAAAACTGTTTTTTTGGATTAATCAACCGATTTGCGTGATGTTGGACAAAACTAATTCTTTTTTTTTCCCAGAAACAATCGCTTTAATTTTTATTTAATTGTGGCCTTTATTCGATTCAATATGGCCCGAGTATTAAATTTCAATGCTCTGCAATGCTCGATAGTTTATTTCATGACTGGAAAATTCTATTCCGGGTTGGAAGATACTGCTTACATTTCGCCCTCATAATCATCTAAGTATTAGTCTAAGAATTAGCTAACTGCGAGTTTGAATCTCATAGAAATAACTAGTCATTGGCTATGTATGGGACAGAACTTTGACGAGGGTAATTCTTGTTTTATTGTTTTTTTTTATTTTAGAAGAAAGGAAACATCATCACTAGTAGCAGCATCAACATCATCTCGAAAACAATAAATTTGCAATTAGGACATATTTTTAGAGGCATTAATTTACCCAAATATAATACATAAAATTGTATGTTTTCAACTTTTTGTAAATTTTAGTAAGTATCAGTGTTATCAGTTTTTATGGTCAATTATTCATGCGTGCGAGAGTAATTAAACAGAAAATGAATAGTAACGTCTGTCTTTAGGCTTGCTATAATGAACCATACAAAATAGTCACTTGTAAGTATGAAGTTTTCAAAAAAAATTCAAAAATAATCAAGCTCTATTTTTACATATGAATTGTTAAATTTTTTAATTATCTAAATTATCAATTTCTATCACTAAAATAAGTGGCATTTAAATAAAATTAATACAAAATCTATTTACAAGTATTAATCACCCATGAAAAAATAATATATTATCATTAAAAATTTCTCTTTTTTTCTCTTGTCGACAAAACATAAAGTTGCATTAAAAATATAGAATAATAAAAAAAACAAAAATTCCAACAACGGACACCATAAGAAAATAGTGTTTAAATTTTTTTATTTTTTTCTCTTTTCCATCTTAGAAGAGAAAAAAAGAAATTATTTATTGAAAATTTTAAGGGTGTCCGTTTCAGGCTACTCTCCCCTATATAATTTGATAAAAATGAAAAGTGAAAATTAGTAATACTTAAGCATCGGTCATTACAATATCTTTACTTGCGACAGTGAGTAAAATTGCAGCAAAATGAAAGCATTGAAAAAAAAAAATAAAATAGAAACTATAAGTAAAAAAAGAAAAAAGAAAAACCGGAAAGTCATTATCTTGTAATTACCATAATTATAGTTTAAAGAAATGCAACTCAGTACAAGCCATTTGGCTTTGTATATAAAATAAAAATAAAAAATAAAACCATCAATTTGCTATGTTTAAAAATATTTAAAATGAGTTATATTTTTTAATTTGTTTATTCTCAAGTTATCAACTTTATAAATTGTGATATTTTATTATGTTATACAGGAGTGTCGAATGCATAACCATCTATTGTCGATGTCTGTAAAATTGTCAATAATGTGATCATGTGCAGGTCCTGCGACAAAACGTCAGATACACATATGAATAAAAAAATAAAAATTATACATATATACATACGTATTATAATAGTGAGTGTGCTCAGGCATGTCAATGTATTTTTTTTTGTTACTATATACGTATGGCTATTGTCGTGACACAGCCGGAAGTCTCAAGCAACATTGTAAAGAAGCCCAGAGAATCAAAAAATATATATAATATGTTTAAATTAAAAAGAGAAACAGAGTTGCCAAATAACTTTGGAAGGCGTAGTCAATCTCAATTGTTCATTGTGCATTATAAATTAATTTAAAATAAAAAATATAATAATGATTTTTTTTTCAGATAAAATTATTAGGATTTTAATTCACAACTGAGTGAATTTGAAAACTCATAAATAGTTTTAAAATTTTATTGATATTTTTAATATTAATAACATAAAATTTATAATTAATAAAAAGACCGTAAGTGATACTTTTGAAGTATAGTTTTTTTTTTTAAATTGTCGTCAATATTTTCTGCAATTTAAAAAAAAAATAATCGAATTTTTTTTTTTTAAATTATGGTATTGCAAAAATGCTCGCTAAACATAATAGAACATAATAGTTAAAACTTTGTGTTAAATAAACAAAAGAAACCAAGTAAAAAAAAAAGTTAAATGTAATCAAAAAATAAAATTGTACAATCAAGTCCTTGATAATATGACAAATGAAGTAAATCTTTTGTAAAATAAATATAAATAATAAACTGTGACTCAAATAAAATGGACATTTCCATTAAAACAATTCAATTCATTCAAGTAATTTCAGCTGATCAGTGGAAAAGTTTTATTCATAAACCTTGAATACCTTGTTCGACAAATGTTAATGAGATTAAAAAAAATAATAACAAGTAGAAAAATAAAAAATATTCTAGTAAAATTTATTCTAGCACTTGTAATAAATATAATTATATATATATATACCTGTAAACTTTTGCTTGAAATATATTTTATTTATTACTATTTTTATATATCTATTGTAAATCGTGACTGTTGTTGAGTAAAACCTCTCAGTGAAACGTAATATATACAATCACTCAGTAAAAATCAATGTTTATTTTTTTTTTCTATATTTTAATTTATTGATTAGAAAATAATATTATTTTTATTTATATATAGTAAAAAATGATCATTACATTTACAAATGTAAAAGAGTAGATTCTTTGTTCACTTTGAACAAAAAATCAATAAAAAATTGGAAAGTCAGTTTAGATATATAATTATTTAAGTTATAAAGAAAAAAATTATTATGTCTTTGTTTTTTTTAAAACACCTGCTTTTTTGTTTTTAATATATGCAAAATTATGTTGTTTTACTTTTATGCAGCAACTTTGATTTTATGTAAAAAATATGATTGCGGTTAAATGGCTGTTTTGCAATAACAATTATAGAAAAATAAAAATACGAAAGTTATATTGCCCTTCACTTTGTTGAAAACGAATGAATAATTAAAAAATAAATATATTCATTGAACTCGATTGATATTTGATTCATATTTTAACGATTTTTATTGATCATATAAATTAAAACACTCAACAATGATATTTATTTTTACACAAGTCAATTTTTGTATTTCAAATAATAAAAATAAATAAACAATTATATTATTGTTATTATAAAACAATCTGATCAATTGAATTAAAATTTATTTTAATTAATTCAATAAAAGGTCATCAAAGTATGATATATTAAAAATAATTTTTACGATTCGAAAAATATCTTCATTTACGTACATATCTACATATTTTTTAATCAACATTTCAAAAAAAATAAATTAATATATAATAAAGACAATAACAAAAAAATCATAATTATTAATAAAAATATTGCATAGAACAAAGTGACTTAATGGTAGTATTGAGAATAACGACGTCATTAAATAATCAGCCTTTTATCCTGTCTAATAGAGACAACAACACGTGATATTATTATTTTCGAGTCGTGATTATTTGACCCTGAGCCTATCAACGATATTAAAATCTAAAACAAAATCAATACTTAAAAAAAAACTCATTACAAGTTGAATTAAAATATTTTGTCAATACAAAATAATTTTAATAAAATTGCAATAATAAAAATTAATTTTTATTTGTTTTCATAATTTAAATTACCAAGTCATTGTTTATAATGACTTCACGGTAGCTTGGAAACAAAAAAAACAAACATAACCATGCAAAAAAACCATAAAAAAAAAAAAAAAAAAACATCTGTATCATAATCATCATTCTCATAAAAAAATTACTTTTTTTCTTCAGTTCAATTATTGTTTATTATTGTTAATATTTGTCTTACCTGAATTCTTGGACGTTGACGATAATCATTACGTCTGGTTTTGCAGGTATTTGCCCTAATTGTTTGATACTGTGATGATGGTGCTGGTGGTGGTGGTTGTGAACGTCTAACAGTACTATCACTTTGATTAATTGATGTTCTTGTTGTTATTGTTGCTCCAATTGTTTTAGATTTTTCTATATTTGTCAATTGTGTTACCAGTGTTGTTGCTACTGGTGCTGGTAATGTTATTGTTTTACAATTTGTTATTGGACTTGTTGATGTTATTGAACTTGAATAAACACACGGTGTATCTCTGTGACTTTTTGTTCTTCTTAAAAGACGTCTGACCGTATTTTTAACAGTTGCGGCAATATGTGTACCACCGCCTCCACCACCACCATTACTACCATTACTTGTTTCGTTTGTTGATTTATAATCAACTTTTTTAATACGATTACTTGCTGGTGCAACGCGATGACCACCTGACTCCATTACGTACATTTTAATTTTTTTTTATTATTAAATTTTTTAACACTGATTTAAACTACACAAGAGATTTTTAATTTCACTTGATCACAATCAGTCAAATTTTCTGCTCTAGTTTTTATTATATATTTTCTATTTCTTTATGTAATATTTATTTATGCGCTATGAATTGTTTTATGAATTAAAAATACATTCAACACTTAATAGTTTCTGTAATGGAACACTGAGAGGAATTTTAACTAAAAAATACAATCCTGTTCAAGTAATTTTTACTATAGTGGTTTGTAATATTTATTTTATTTTTGTGACTGGTCACGAGAGTGATATTCTACTAAAGTGAATAGTAAAAATTCCTTCATCCCGCTTCAGCGCGTTGAATTGTACAGTAAATTTTCGTTGTGAGTGCATTAGTGTTTACTGCATTTTCAAGTGAATTTTACTATAAAATTTCGTAAAATGATACACAATATGGCCGCCCGACTGAACAATTGTTATGTAATTTCAAGCCTTTCTACGTCGTTATCTATTGCAGATAGACATGAGGTCAAGCGAGGTTTGTTGTTCTAAATTTAATTCTTGAAAATTTATAAAGAATAACTTTTTTTTATTAATTGCTTAGATTACACTGAGAGAATTTTTCATTAAATTTCACGTGGTTACACTTCCAAAGTGTGCCTAAATGCGTGCATCACATTTATCGCTCTGTGTTCTTTGAATAATTGAATGATTATTTGATGAAATCCTAGCACATTAAAATCCAAGTATAACGCATAATACTTGAAATTTCCAGTACAGTGCTTGATTTTTAATGTAAGTTTACATTAAAATTCAGGTTTTTGTACTATAAATTTAATGTACTGGGCATGAATTTCAGTTTACAGCAGAAAAAATTGAATTTTACATCGGAAAACTTTATGTTCTCGTAAGTTTTGGGACAAAAAATAAATAATGAAATGTATTTTAATAAAAAATACTCCACAATTTAATAAATAATAAAAATTATCATATATTTATGATAAAAATTATCGTATATATATAAATTACTTCAAACTTAAGACTGAATGTGAAAAAATTGAAAACAGTTTCCTTCTCAGCGATTTTCATTCAACTTAAGCTCATTTTGAAGGTGAAATAAAGATCTATTCAATTAAATTTTATTTTAATTTTCTGCCTCGATTTGACCGAGATAACTAGTGTCAAAAGTAACAAGAATTTAGCTGTTCAACACACAAGCATAGGGATCATCAGCACGTTTTCACTTCTATTGAAAAACCCTTCTCACCGACCGTCTCTTATTTTACTACAGCTTATACTTCTTCAGATTGCAAAGACAATAGGAAAAAATCATCGATTTCTACCATGAATTTTAAAAGTTATTAATTATTTCATACAAAAATTTACGCTCTTAGTTGTCAAACGCAGTACGGGAAATGTAAACATGGCAGCAGTGTAAATCTCTCTTCTTCATTTTTTCGGTCTGTTGCATTTTATTTAATACAACCACGCAGCATACACACACACACACTCAGAAGTCCAAGCAGTTTGTATGCATGGCTGACAACAGCTGGCATTACGACGTTTCACGATCAAAATTTTTAATGGTAGAGTAGTATTAGTGTTCGTAAATACAGGCCGCTCTCACTTATACAACTAAGAACGCGACAGTAAAGTATAAAATTTTTAGACATCAGGGAGCGTTTTCTTTTTTCTGAATTATTGTTGTAAAGGTGCCTCTTTGAACCCAACGAGTCATCCTACCTTGGGACTTACATTCAGCCTCAAGAAACTTTTCATTCCCGAATCAGACCAAAATTTCCACTCGGGTCTCGAAAAATGACCAAAACAACAGTTTCGTCTCAGTCTCGTCTCAGGTAAAAAAAATCGGAATCTCGTCCAGTCTCGGCAGTAAAAATATAAAATGAACAAAAAGTAAATTTTTTTTTTATTATTAATAAAACGTTTTTGAATATGTACATTTTTTTTTTTTTTTTTTTTATTGTATTTATTTATCATTAATAACTAACAATAAATATTCATTCAAACTCCAAAGAAAAGTGTGGATTGTACTGAATGTAAATTAAATAAATGAATCAAGTTTAAATGAAAAAAAAATTGTTTGGTTATACTTCGATATAGACAAATATAATTAATATGTTTTTTATTTATTTCGTTTGTTCAAATCAAAATATAATTTACCATTATTTTATTAAGCTGGATTTCAAGTTAATTTTTATTCATTTGTTATATTTTTTTTATAGTTATTATCAATCGACTTTTCTAAATCACAAGAGGCCCATGAATGTAAACAAAGTAACGTAAAAAATTGAAAAAACCAAATTTAAAACTATCGACGACACAATGAAACTCTCGCGAGAAGTCTCGGGCTAATGCTGGTACCATCTCGGTCTCGTCTCGTGTGCATCTCTATTGTTTTCACTAATAAATTTTAAAAAATGTTCCACCAAATTGAAGCTTAATTTATATAATTGAGAAGTAGTTTTCTTTTTGCTATTGTTAGAAATTTTTCCATTAACGAAAAAACGAAATTCCTGTTTTTTTTATAACTCGTATAACTTTTGAAATAATTAACACATAGACTTCTATAGTTCTATTTAGTCTTAAAATGTTTGTTACCAAAATACACTCTCCTGATAAAAATCGTTCCGGATTTGCGTTATTTAGTTATCAACAATTGTTTATAATAATATGTAGTGTCCAGTATGTTATATTGAAATAATAGCCATGAATGGTTGCTTTTAATGATTTGTTGGAAAAAAAATGTGTGGCTGTCAGAAATTTAATAAGGAATTTTTCAGACTTTAGAAGAACTTTTTTCTTTAATTGGTTCAAAAGTTATCAAAGGTACAAACAACTGATAAATTAATTTTTTTGACAAAAAAAAAATATCCGCATGTGTCAAACTTTTTTGTTACTTATTTTTTTTGGCTCGATGGATAATATCGTTATTTACCTTATCCCAGTATTCAAAAATAAAACATATTGCTTAAAACATAAGTATTCAATAAACAAATTTTAAACAAATCTGTTTGTTCAGTTAAAAAAAAAGAGAATTCAATAATTAATTTTTTTTTATGTGTGCATCGATTAGTTTATTGATCGATTCTAATGAAAACTTTAATATACCTAAAAATAACCTCAAATTTTTTTTTTTTTTTTTTTTTTTTTTTTTTTTTTTTTTTTTTTTTTTTTTTTTTTTTTTTTTTTTTTTTTTTTTTTTTTTTTTTTTTTTTTTTTTTCAAAATTTTCAATTTTCAACAAGGAACAAACCCGTTACTAATTTTTTTTGTTTAAATTGATTTTTTTATATAGGTATGTATACATTGTTATGATTTTTTAAGTTCTTTAATTTTTTTCTTGAGTAAATTGAGTGTATATATCTGTGTCAGAGGAAGAACAAATAGACTAAGAAAAAAATATGATGATGAACATTGATGTACCAACTATATGGATAATTGACAATCATTTAGTATCCAACTCAGTAACCAACTGTAGTTTTTTTCAATTGTCTAGTACCACCCACAAGTCCCTGTAATCAACTCATCAAATACAATCTCTCTTCCTTGATATTATCAACCGGTTTGAAGCGCAAATATATATTCATAAGTGTTTATGAATATTTTCAATGACAAAAAATAAAAACAAAATTATATTTGCTGGTAACCTTATTTCACGAAGGCTGTAGTATTTTTATTTATTTCTTTTTCAATTGAGAAAATTTTTATTTTTTTAATTTGTTTAAATTAAAAATTTAGAGTGAAAAATACTTTTTTTTTTTTTTTTTTTTTTTTCAATTACTATTTACGTCTATAACTATCAATTCAAATAAAATAAATCGTGATTTAAGTTAGACAGATTTTTATTTATCAAGTTCGATTGAATTGTTGTTGATGATGGCCCTTAAAATTTTTTAGTATTCTAGATTACCGATGTAGACACGTATTCTTTTTTAATAAACATTTGATGTCAATTGATATTGACACAAAAAATATCTATATAATTAATTGCAATTACTCACACGTAAAAGTATTTAAATGTTTAACGGTAACGAAAACCACAAGTACCATCAATAAATATATCAACTATATTTTTATTGTCTTTTTTAATCATATGGTTTCTCATATAATAAGACAAGTCATGTGAATATATTTATACTAATACTATATACTAACTACTAATACTAACTTGACAATTTATAAATCATCTGATAACAATAAATATTTTCTCTTTCTATTAAAATATAAAACTAATTATCTGTATCATACTCTAATAGTTGATATTAAATTCTCATTGATATTAAATTAGTATGTTATAAAAAAAAAAAAGTAAACTAGAGAAAACAAGGATTATTTGAGTTTGTAAATTTCGATCTCAAATTTATGTGGAAATAATTGAATTCAACTATCGAAAAAAAATAAAAAGAAAACAAAAAAAAACCATTTCTCTCATCCGCTACGCTCTATATATATTAATTTTTTTCGTAATTTAATTAGTTCAAATAAACACCAAATATTACAAATTTATGCCAATTACATGATAGAAAAAATTATGACAGCTATTAAAAACTATACTCTAATATTTTGTTGAAATATACTTTGAGTACATTAAAAAATACTAAAGATTAAATCGAAATCATACAAAATTAAAAAATAATAGAAGCACACTGAGTTTATTCTCTCGACTTCCTAATGCAGTTAGCATTAACCGAGTTAGTATTTAGATATATATTATTTATTTTTTCAATACAGTGGCATACATTTAACACAGACTTTAGTCAAGTATTATTATTATTATAATTATTACTATCATTAGTAAAACACACGTAAGGCTTGGCTAGCGTGACATTATCCACCCGGCACCCACCCACCCACCCACCTATCCAACAATATCCTAGACCTGCCCAGATTGATAAACTCTCATGAATCGAATATTTATTTATTTAATAAATGAAATAACTTTTATGCATTGCTATAATATAAATTGCAATTATTTATTGAATTTATCTGACAAATTTCACTGGTATTTTGAGGCCGAAATTTCTCCATCTGTGCTCTTTCACATGATTGACAAAAAAAAACCACAACCGTGGATTAAAATAAAAAACACATTCACAAATAATAAATTTTGAGTAATAATTGAATTTTGAAATTTCAAATATCGCTTCAATAAATGAGCAAAAAAAAAAAAACATAATAACAATAATGGTATGTGGCTATGCTAGAGAAACTATCCTCTCTCAATTCCACGATAAAAAAAATACATACATCTGAGAGAAAAAATATTCCACCACATTATTGCACATAACGTGCCACAAGAAGAAAAAAAAATTCCTCAAAACTATTGGCAAATGAAGTATTGAATAAGATAAAAAATTTATATATTTTTTTTTTACGTACAAAAATAGTTTTAAACAATAATAATAAAAAAAAATGTCCATTAACTGATAATATTTTAACACTATTACACACGTTGATAACTCACTGGAAATTCCGTCGCGAAAATTGACAATGATGATTATGATGATAATTAAAAATAAAATAACAACGCCCAAAGAACGAGATAGAAAATGATGAGTATTCGTATGAATAGAATTTTAAAAAATAAAAAAAAAAAAAAAATGATAATTTGAATATTAACGGTGATGAGGTCCGTTTTGGATTGGCAGAAAATAAATATGTGTTGCTCGATCGCGGGCCTCGTGGTAACTGAGTCGCACGCGCGGGGACGACCGTCACTGCTGGAAGAATGAACAAGCACTGTGTGTGTATCAAATGAGAAACTGAGAGAGCCGTAACTAACATCATCAAAAATAATATATAAAAAATCAAATATAAACACGTATAAATATCGAAAAATATTGAAAATTATAAACATCTTGATGATATATTTTTTTCATTTCAATTTAAAATGTCTACACATTAAAAGGTATTCATACAAAAAAATATCTACTCATGCAAGTATGAAACAATGAAAAATATTTTGTAATATAAAAATTTAAAAAATATTATTAGAAATGGAAATTTTAAATTCGATGCTAAATTTATTGATCACAAATTAGTATGAAAAAATATTTATAAATTTAAATAGAAAAAGTGTGTGTATGCAGTTAATTATTATTATTTTTTTGTGTCATTTTTTAGACAATATGTGTTCACACACTTTCCTCCCTCTCTGAGCCACAATAAATCCTACGCACAAAACCAACTTTAAAATTTTTTTTCCGCTTAGCTAAACTCTCATGTATTTTATTTATTCTCATATGGATAGTTGTTGATTATTCCAATACTGTTGTATAGACTATAGACAACACATACACATTCTTTTACATATATATTTGCTATTATTGTTTTATTATTTTATATATTTTCTATTTCTATCTATAAATATATGGGTGTGCAATGTGCATGTATAGAAAAATATAGTTGGTTGAATGAGTTTAAAATTGAAACAATGCTCGACGAATTTACTTTGTGCAATACACAAGTTATAATATTTGTCTTTGAATTAAATAAACTTGTGCCACTTGATAAATTTTATGATGATGTTGATGATATTGATAGTAGAGATGGAAGAAAAAATGTCATGAAGGTTACCATTGTGGAATGTAAGGGCGAAAAAAATATATATAATAATAAAAATATTAAATAGCAATTATAATGATTGTTTGAAAAGATCAAAAATAATGTCGTAAAAATAAAAAAAAATATGTAGTTATATTATTGTATGTAGGTTCTGATATTTTACTTGATAAGTTAAATATATAATTTACTTTTGTTTAGTATTTATTTATTATTTTACATATTTAGTTTTTTATTTATTTATCTTTTATTGAACATGTTAATAAGACGAGAATAAAGATTCCCTTTTGTGTTATCAGAATGGTCAATAAGGTCGATTATTATCCGGTTCTTTTGTTAATGAGGGGAATAATAAATGTATATTATGTTACTGTATAATGTATACATGTAAAAT